>WOVY01009772.1:0-251596 GCA_013436015.1 Rhipicephalus annulatus | reverse complement strand
CTTTTGAAAATTGCGTTATGAAAGTTATGGCACGTGATTTATTCACGTATAACTGTACTGAAATGACGAGACACATCCAGAGACCAAAATTTAAGCAATCGCAAGCTCTAGCCGCCTGTCTACCACAAGGGCAGTGGCTTGCTTTTTTGCCTGCATCGTTGTCGCCTCACAATAATTACATTGGTCCTAAGTGAAAAGTGTGTAGCCATCCTCGTTACTTAAAGCGTGATCAGTATAGCGGGCCTATGGGCTTGAGGTGGCTTACATGTACGATTACCACGACAAAGCTAGTCTTTGGTGGTTCAACGACATTACAGATCACGCACTGGCGAGAATACAGTAGGGGCAGTGCTAACAAGCCATAATTTAGCGATAGGCCAGTAGTACTCAATGGAATTCAAAGTCAAACAGGGCACCAGTTGTAAAAGTAGAGAGAGGTAGGGTCGGTTTGTCGTGCCTTCGCTTCAGATCTCCTCTGACCTCGGTTGTCAGCGAACAGGCTAATTGTCTCCAATCTCCGGCGTATCTGACAAACGTCAGAAATTTTTGTGTATTCAGGTGAGCCGGACGTTAGAGAAGCACACCTCCACCATGCACCATGCAGAATATTTCGCGTCCGTACATAAGAAACAAGCCGAGGAACCTGTGATCGTGTGCGTAGTGGTGTTGTAGGCGCACCGTGGCGAATGAAATAACGGTGTGCCCAATGGGTCTAGCCTAATGCGGTGTACATTGTGATTATGTAACCGCCAGTGCAATTGAATGTTCTGGGACGTCATTCGCCGGCGGCGGATGACATTCTGTTGTCATTCGATGAACGATGTGGCATTGAACGAATGAGGCTTCATTAGCGTTAGATCAAAAACACGGCCTCTGTCGCGCAATAGTTCATGGCTCCAAACTTATAACATTTTTTAGAGTTTGTGTTACATGTTAAATTACGCATAATGTTGCTCTCGATTGTTTCCTACCAAACAAAGGCAGTCCTGTCACTTACGTCACTTTTATTGCAATCCGTCGACGTCTGTGTTGTGACTTGTAGCACTGCAGCTGGATTGCAGAAGACCCTGCCGCGAATGTCGAACCGATGCTTACAGCAACGCTCCTCGACCCTTTACGAACAGAGCGGTGAACGTGAAAGCGTGCAATACGCCGCCACGAGCGCAATTTGCAAAGGTTACGCTCCGAAATGAGTGTTGCAGGAAAATAATGCGGCGATGAACGGATAAGGGTCGCTCGCACTCCACACTACGAGTGGTCACGCCAGAACCTAGAATTGCAACCTTGGAAGTCATAACAAACTGGGCGGTCCACGGGGGGCGGGTGTCACCGATCAACCCGATAGGAGAACGCGCAAATTGCGAGCACTCATGAAAGTCGAATGAGACGCCATTGAGCCCCCGCCGAGCTTGTGCATGAAGGCTGTCCTTTCAAGGGCGGCGAACAGGCCATTGTAATGATGACCACCTCGCACTAGGTACGTCATTGTTGTTCGTTTTCTCATCCACTGTTTTATCTCTTCTTGCCCCAGATTTATTTACTTTTCTTTTCCCTCTCACATATGCCCGGAACTGCCAATTTTATGGGTCGCTATATATGGGCGCGTATTAATGAGGCACGTGCTTTCCTTGGCGGATCATGCGAGTTCCGGCCCCTGGAGTGCAGCTACATGCGAAGCATGACGAGTTTTTTGTCCTTAAATAATTGAGTTATCTGAGAAGCAAAGTGTTCGGAATCAACAATAGAAGAAGATGCCTTTCTAGCAAATGCTCAAGCTCTCGTACGTGACGATCGAGATTCACCGTTCTGATGTCAGAGTCCGAGTGCATTGTTCCATGGCGGCGTGTTCGTCCGGAGAATAGCAAAAAAAAAATCCGCGATGGTGCGATGGTGTATTTAGCCTGCTGTAAATGGTTATGATGTTATGCGTAATGGTGTCATGCAAACTTTTATTTTTCATCTCTTATATGTAAGACATGCGCTACAACACTCTCGAAAGAACTTATGTTCACCAGTCTGCATAGTTAGAGGAAATAGTATTATTTGAATCGCACTTGCTGCGCAGTGATGTTGTATGAACAATGTTATTGTCAGAGTATCAACCCAGAAATATGGCGTACTTGGTGGGCGTATATCTTCTTTAAGTCCTCTTTATGTGCCTCTTCTTTTGCGTTTATGCCACTGCACATGCTAAGATGCGCAAGCTTTATTGTCAAATATTCTATTGCAATCGAAGCCGCGATTCAATTTTCTTGCCCAGTTGTACCTAGGGGAATTCACTAAATAAAGATATAAAATGAACAAGTCATTTGAAGAGGGAAGGTCTTGGAGCCTTTCATTGAGCCTGGTAATGCAATCAGGAACTGTCATGATCACGAATTGCTCCGTGCTCTCTCCATCCGCTTCAACGTCTGGTTCACTCGTGCATGCGCTCCGATTCACCTGACATGGAATAGAATAAGTATGATGGTGTGTTTGTTGCATGACAAAAACATTACCCAGCATAGCGTAACTGTCGCAAATATAGGAGAAAGAAGGAGCGCAGGCACGAGCATGAGCCACGGGCGCTGGCTCGCGCAGGTATTCCGTTTAGTAACAACTATTCACGGGGCTGAACTCATGTAATATCACGTAATTTGTACAACACTAATAAATCATCTGACACCGAGTAAACTATTCATGTGTCGTAGCATCACGCCGCCTCGCCGTGGTAGTAAACTACTCCGCTGTGAACCCGCGGGTCGCGGGATCAAATCGCGGCTGCGGCGCCTGCATTTTCCATGGAAGTGAAAATGTCGTAGGCCCATGTGCTCAGATTTGTGTGCAGGTTAAGAACCCCAGGTAGTCGAAATTTCCGGAGCCCTCCGCTACGGCATCTTTCATATTCATATGGTAGTTTTGAGGCGTAAAACCCCACATATCAATCAAAGCATATCAAATGGATGTCAAGCGGGGAACCTTGAATACTCCCCACTTGAAGAAGTACTACTGTTCATTATAAAGGTTTGGAGCACACCTACAAGATTTATTGCCTGCTAACTCATCCACCGGCAGCCCTTCTCAAACGCTACGGAGCTATGTAAACACTAAAGGAATACGGTTACTCTTCCTTCTATTTCTTTTTGTTTTCTTCAAAATATGTACGCTTCGTCAAACACGACAGCTACTATATTAATGTTTCAGTATGCGGGAAGCGCGCCCCGTTCAAGGTGGTGGTGCGTTAAGCAAACACCGAAGCTGTGATCTTCGTCGCCATAGGCTCTATTTTACGCTCATTGTGCCGGAGGAGGAAGAAGAAGTGAATGGAAGAAACTCTAGATTTCATGGCCAATCCCCCATAGTGGGTATGTGCCAGTGCGAAGGGGCAACAACAACAAGCCCGTAGCTTCATTTCGCTCTCTTAATTCAGTTATTATATTGAGTTCAGGATCTTTTTACAGTGTGTGCGGTGGGTGGACTGTCTCCAGAGTGGCAGCTAAACATCGGTGAGTCGGAGTTTCACTACGCATCGCGATCAGAGTTGCCCCTTAGCGGGCCCGTGCCTCATACCTGGCGAAGCCCGGGTATGGGGGACAACGAGGTGCCGCTAGCGCCACGAGGAGCACCACTTATCCATCCCGCTCGACTTCAAGTTGCTGCAGGCTCAGCAACAATATCAACGTCCCATACAGAGAGCAGCGAGGCCTCGCAGTGCAAGAAGAGGCGTACAGAGGAGGAAGAGGTTGACAACGATGACGCTACATCGACGTACTCTCTCAATGACATGACACAGATGGATACAGAAGCACCCAAGGAAGACGAGGGAGCTTACACGGTGGTCACCCATCACAAGAACAGAGCTACGGGGATACCGGTGGTATTCAGACCAATCGCTGCCGAGGACTCTTTCTGGAAGGTGAATCCCCAATCGCATAGCGTCTGAGATAATCTCTGCTATCAATGAGAAAGTGACATCATCAAGAATCAACAGAGACGGAAGTTTTTGTGTTGGAGTACGGTCGTTGTACTCGGCAAACAAGTTACTGCTGATCAAGAGTCTGGCTGGATTGCCTGTACAAGTGATGATACCTCAGTCTTACATGAAGACCCTAGCAAAGATAAGAGATGTTCCACTCGAATACAGTGATTATGACCTACTGGATTATCTTAAAGATGCTGGAGTAATCTCGGTCACACGACAAAAGAGATGGGTAAGAAATGAAGATGGAAGTGCCACAATGCAGCCCATACGTAATGTAATACTCCAGTTTAGACATGACAAGCCATTGCCAAAAAGAGTTGCTCTCGGCTTTACGGTCCACACTGTCGAGGAATACATTGAGCCGGCGGTAAGGTGTTACAACTGCCAGAGATATGGGCATAAGGCTAAGACTTGCAGGGGAACCAAGAGATGCAAGGTATGTGCGGGCGCACATGATTACAAAGAATGCACCTCGAAGCGTCAACCTAAGTGTGCAAACTGTGCTGGACCACATCCGGCGTCGTTCTCAGGCTGCTCTCGAAATCGTTTGGCATCAGCGGCACAAAGAGAGAGAATTGTAAAAGGGTACCATAAGATACAAAAAGGTCCAGCACCCAATGCGGATATAGTCGAAGATGTTCCTGCGGCACAAAGAAGTGCAAAACAGCGGCGCCACGACTCTTACTCGGAAGTATTGAAGCGCTCAGCACCAAAACATCGCGTTGGAAAAGAAGTCCGGGCCCAGGAACATGCTGAAGTGGAACTTTCTACCAGGCCAGACACAGCCAAGGAGCCACTGACTACCAAAGAGAAGGGTCACAGCAGCTTGCTGAGCAAAACTTCTTCGAGAAATGCGATCTCGGCGGAGACAGCCGGAAGCGAGCAAGTCATTTTGCCAATAATCTTTGCGGCTCTCAAAGCAATTCTACGATCCCTGCCACAAGCAGGTTCTTTACCAGCAGTGAAATTGCTGCTAGATGTTGAGCATCTTCTCTTGTCGTAATCATGGCTACCGGACTATCTAACTGGTACAAAAGAAGTGCAATATTCCAGTGGAACTGCAACGGTTTGCAGAATAAGAGTGGAGATTTTCGGAAATTCGTCGCTCAGCACGGGTTTCCGATTTTGTGTATTTCCGAAACAAGAGTATCCACTAACTTTCGCTTGTCCAATTATGTGGTGTACCAAGCAGACCGTCCTGCTGCAAAAAGCAGAGTGATGTTGTGTGTGAGACGCGATATTCCGTCGACACTTGTGGCTACTTCAAAAACAGATGCGCCGGAATTTGTTAGATGCAAAGTGAAGTTTGGTAACATTACTGTAACTGTAGTTAGTGTTTACGTGCACCCTCAAGCAAACGTTTCATACGCAGAGTTGGCTGCAGTGTGTAGATCTGACCATGATCCCATAATTATATGTGGTGATTTTAACGCGCACCATGAATTGTGGGGTAGTGAGCGTTGTAGTGTAAGGGGATCTGCTATAGCAAAAATATGCGAAGATTATGGTTACACTATACTAAATGATGGTTCTCCAACGTTTCTACGGGGGCATAACTACTGCAGCGTACTAGACATTACTGTGTGCTCCTCTGAATTAGCGGCTGGAGCAGACTGGACTGCAGACGCTGACACAAGAGGAAGTGACCACTTGCCAGTATTCATATATCACCCAAAGTTGAAGAAAACAAGAAATAACCGCACAACAAGAATTACAAACTGGGCAATCTTTCGAGAGCTACAGAGACAAAATCTTGAACCCTGTACTGACGCAGAAAACGTATGCATCTAAGATAAAAAAGTTTCTAACAAAAGCAACTCGTACAGTACCCATTCCAGATGGGTATTCGGGTGTTGACGCTGAGTATGAGAGGCTTCGGGCAATACGACGCCGATCTGAAAGAAGATATCGCAGGTCAGGTAATTTAGAAGACTTCAAGGTTGCACAGAAAGTACACACTACAATGCGTAACCAACTGCAGAAGCTTTCAACCAAAAGGTGGCAAGATTTATGTGCCTCACTTTCCCCATTTACCTCGGCGACTCAACTGTGGAACATGGTACGCGCCCTCCGACAGCCAGTAGTCCACTCGAGACCACTACAGGCTCTAGCGCTGTCTCGAGGAGTTAGCGAACGGGTGATTGCCGAAGAATTTTGCGATCTTATACTGACAAATGGAGAGACCGCCCAAACGAGCGAATATAAATCCTCAGCAGAATCAGCTTCGGCGGTTGTAACAAAGTCCTCTGCGATCAGTTCATCAGATCTGGATGACAGCTTCACACCAGAGGAGCTCCAATATGTGTTGTCTTCAGTAAAACGAACAAGTTCACCAGGAACAGATGGAGTTACATACGCTGCTCTTGCTAATTTGTGCAAAAAAGGAAAATTACACCTGTTGGACATCTATAATAAAATTTGGCAAGAAGAAAAAGTTCCGGAAAGTTGGAAGATATCAAAAGTAGTACCGTTGCTAAAGCCAGGGAAGAGCCCTATGCAGTTGGACTCGTTTAGGCCGGTTAGTTTGACGAGTTGTTTTTCAAAAGTGATGGAAAAAATGATCAATGAACGAATTTTATGGTGGCAAGACATGAAAAAACTACTACCAGAAAGCATAGCCGGCTTCAGAAGAGGTAGATGCACAATGGACTGCATTCTGGATTTGGTCACAGATGTGGAAAACCAACGAACGCAAGGAAACATCACTGTCGCTGTATTTCTTGATGTCCACCGAGCATACGACACAGTGAGTCACGTTCACGTTCTGGAAGGCCTGGCGGTACAGGGATTCAAGGGCAAGATACTGCGTTGGATCGCTGACTTCCTGAAGCACCGGAAAATTTTTGTAGTTACGCAGGAGGGCCCAACGTCAGAACATGTCGTCAACCAAGGAGTGCCACAGGGCAGCGTACTAAGCCCTACTCTCTTTAATGCAGTCATGGCGCAGCTCCCATATAATCTTCCACCCAACATCAGATGTTCAATATATGCTGATGATATAAGTATATGGACGTCTGGTCCATCGTTTTTGGATATACAACAAACTCTACAAGAAGGATTGGATAATGTAGACCATTTTCTAAAACAAAGAGGTATGGCACTGAGTCTGGCCAAAACAGCCATACTTCCGTTTACATTAAAAAGACCTGGAAATTTCCAGATTATTCTGCAAAATCAGCCTATTAAAATGGTTAAAACTCATAAATTCTTGGGAGTAATTTTAGACCGGAGACTAACATGGTCGCCTCATGTCCAGTCCCTGGAACAAAAAGTGAATCAGGCCATTCGAATCCTCCGGCATCTCTGCGGGTCCAAATGGGGTGGTACTACAGAGTCGTTATTAGCCCTACATGTTGCCTGGATACGCCCCATCGTAACTTACTCACTGCCCCTGCTGCACGGACTCCCAGCCTCCACCGAAAGGAGACTTCACTTGTTATTGGCAAGGAGCTTGAGGGTATGTCTGGGTTTACCACGGTCAACTTCCAGTGATTTAGTGTATGCGGAGGCTCGAGAGCCACCTTTGACAGTACTGCGAACTAAAGAAACATCTCGAAATTTATTTAGAATTTTCACGCAACATGAAAGTCATTTTTTATCTGGTGCACTAACACAAAGAACGGCAACGAGACTACAGGATACTATATCATCATTTCAAGCAGTAGTACCAGAATTTAAACAATGGAAACCTTCAAAACCACCTTGGACGCTGCCACTTCTCAACGTTATCCGTGAAATAGACGGCATAGAGAAGAAAGCAGCCATGGCACCTCTAGTAGCGGCACAGTTGGTACTTCAACAGCTTCATGTAATGCATAATGAAAAAACGAAGATATATACAGATGGATCATGCACAGAAGAAGCGTCAGCCTGTGCGGTCTTTATACCCGAAATTCAGGAAAAGAAGATGTACAAATTATCGCACAAATCTTCATCGACGACAGCAGAATTGGTGGCTATCTTTGAAGCAGTTAAGCTTATCTGCGAGAATCCATATCCACGAAAATGGGTGATATGCACTGATAGCAAACCTGCGCTTCAGCTAATCAGAAATGTGAGATCACCTTACAGAAATGGTGAAATACCACAATGTATCGCAGAAACTGTGGAATATGCCTCATCGCAGGGTCACAACATCGTATTCCAATGGATACCCAGCCACATTGGAATAAAGGGAAATGAAGATGCTGATAGTCTCGCGAAGAAAGCATTGAAGGAAGGACGGGATTACACAATCCCTATATCTGGGACGGATATTCGACATTTTATATCGCAAGGGGCTAACCATTGTTCGATGGAGAAGTGGTTTGAGAGCCCTAAATCAAAGGAAACGGTACTTTATGAAGTTGATCCACACAGAAAATTTTCCATAGCGACAGACCTTCCACGACACCTAGAGACATTGATCCACCGACTTAGATTGGAAGTAGCATACACAAACAGCTTCCTGCACAAGATACATCGATCCAACTCACCGGAATGCCATTGTGGTCATGCAGAAGAAAATGTTCGCCATATTCTTTTGGAGTGCATTAAATACGCGAAAGAAAGAGAAAAATTAAAGAACAGATTAGCAAGTTTGGACAGACGGCCCCTCACAATAAAGAAACTACTTGGACCATGGCCTGAGATGCATCTTCAGAAAAAGGCAATAATCTTCCTGACAGACTTTTTAGTGGAGACCGGACTGGACAAGCGCCTATGACTGACAGCCAGAAATGAGTATTATGTAAAGTGTTGTCATGTATATACTGGCATTAGAGTACTAAGGTGTGCGTGAAAGTAGTTTATGACTGAGTGAACTGCGTGAAAAAAACTGTGTATTGACAGGTTATTTGAACTGGTTTCAGTGTGCTATTATGTTTTTTTTTCTCCTTTTCCGTATTGTTAATTTTTGGGTACCGTTCTGTATTATTATTTTATTTTTCGCTGCAGAACTCTGTGATATGGAGTAGCCGAGGCAATAGGCTCCTCAACCTCTCCACAGCAAAACAGTTAAAACAACAACAACAACAACAAGCTCATTGTGCCAGGATGCTAAGCGGCGCCCTTGAGTAAACAGCGGGTGAGTTATGTCGCAAAGTTGGTAATTACACGGCGGCGAGCAGCTTTGAAACAACTAATGACTGCTTACAGGTATTGCCGTCGACAGGCTGCATCAGTCGGAGCCAAGGGGTGGCGCTATCCCTCTTTAATGGATAAATAATTACCGCCTGTCTCGTGTGTCCCTGTCACGTATTTCAGCCGATTACAGAAATTAACACCTTGCGCGCTTGTTCTTTCGGAAAAGGTGCACGGCTTTACGTTGCCGCTAGTTCCTGGCACATTGTTATGGGTGAGATTTTGTTGTTGCTAATGACGTACTCTCTCGTGAGCTGTGCAAATGTTTAACATAAAAAAGTTTTGTTGTACTATAGTAGGCCGTTGTAGCTTTGCCGGTGCGAAGAATCAGCATGTCTTCGAGCCATCGAGATGATGTTCCGTGGTTGAGGTATGTTCATTCTCTGTTTCAAGTACTCGGAAATAATGCAGTGCTAATAAAGGCTTCAACCTCACTTCGATTATGTGCGCATCGCAGCTGTCCAACCTTTCCTGCTTCACGGGTGTGGCTGGGCGGTCAATGCATGCGGATTAACTACTATCTATATAAATAAGGGGCTTCGGCTTTTCAACCACGGTAAATGTGGCTGACCTAAGAACCTCACAGTACGAATCGAAGAATGCAAAGTTTCATACGCCAAGAGAGAGAAAAGAAAGAGTAGCACAGAGTTCAGCGAGTGAATGCTGTAATGCAGTCCCACCTAAATCGTCGCAGGCGAGTGCAGAAGAGACTTTTTTTTTAATTGGCGTCAGTATGGCCTGTAGAGAGGTGATTGTACTGAAAATTGAGGGCTATCGTCATGCCTGTTGCGCATGCAGCGTGAAAAGAATGGATACTGAAGCGATGTAATAAATGATAGACGAGGTTTATGACAAACACAGAAGAAAAACTAGACAAAATGTGCTTAAACATTAAGAATGTAGTCCGTTAAGAAAACAGAGGTAGTTAACTGAAAAAAGTAAGAAAACCTCAGGGCATGACAAATGGTATGACGGATAACTAGGTGCAGGGCAGGAGGCGGCGAAAGGCAATATGGAGCGGCTCCAGCTTACAAGTGCGACCCTGAGGCAACGATGACGCTTGATGGGGTAGGCGTACAGTTTCTCACAAATATGTCGAGAGGTAAAGCTAACGCCAACGCCTATGCGAATTGTATAAAGAGGCCCTCTAACAATTTTCACAACCCGCCACGATGGTCTAAGGCCCAAACAACGAAACGTTCCTTTCCTTTGACCGCGTCCTCTCCTTACGTGAGGCTTCCTTACAACCAAGTACCGACGGAGGAAGCAAGCGTACTCTGAACGCTCCCTTAACCCGTGTTCGCGGGAGGAATGGTTGCCGTGCTCCTGCGTTCGAGATTATCGAATATAAGCTTTGCTCACAAGCGTTTATTCTGGAAAAAAAAGTTGGGTCACCACATCACTTCCAAATTGAAGTGTTAATATAGAGACGCGTGTACGCTTTCTTCCAACAACGATTACTGAATGTGAAAAGCGACCGTAGTTGAGCGCAAAACGTGGTGCATTCTAGCAACACTGAAACGCCCCACGGAGGAAGGAAACAGGTTTTTCCTTTCCTTCCTCCGTGGTGCAGTGCACGCACGCTCGCCGCTCGCGTCTCCCCGCAGGGGTGGGGTGGGAGGGTTGCCTCGAAAACGAAAACATCACGTGGGCTAGCTGTGAGGCGAAGCGCTCGTTCAGGGCAAGAAGCGGACCTAAGGGCGCACGAAGGTAGCCCCAAAGCAACCTTAAGCTGAGGAAGCGCCAAGGAAGCCTTTACCGAGGGCTCCTTGGTGAGGAAGCTTTCAGAGTGACATAAGGCGGCCTCACAAAAATGAAGGCTTCCTTACTGAGGAAGGGAACGTTTCGTTGTTTGGCCCTAAGGTACTCGGCTGCTGACCCGCAGGTCGCGGGATCAAAACCGGCCGTGGCGGCTGCATTTCCGATGCAGGCGGAAATGTTGTAGGCCAGTGTGCTCAGATTTGGGTGCACGTTAAAGAACCCCAGGTGGTCAAAATTTCTGGAGCCAGCCACTACGGCGTCGCTCATAATTATATGGTGGTTTTTGGACGTTAAAACCCACACATCAAAATCAAAACAATTTTTGTAGTTTTACATGTTTTTCTGGCTGGTTGCTCACACTTGAGGCATAAGAGATAATTGCCGCAAGAACGACAGCGATAGGGCTGTGCAATGCAAAGTTATTCCGCGTAGAGATATCAAAATACAATGGATGCTTTTTACTGCGCTTCTCTCGCCCTTTGACGCCGGAAGGCTGCCCAAAGAAATGAAGTGACAGCCCTATCGCACAGGAAGCTCGCATGACATATTGCCTCTTACGTCCAGCGTATTAGGGACGCTGTTGTGATGTTAACAGCGCGGTACCTAAAGAACGACACGTGCAAAACAAGCCAGCTCACGAACGCTTCTTTAATGTTTTGTAGCTTTACTGATCTTTCTTTTTGTATTGACGAGTATATATCAACGTTCTTATATATGTTTTTCTGTCTTCAAATAACGGCACCCGGAGCATCGCGGGCACGTTTCTTCCAGAACATGGCGTTCGGCGTATTCTGTGACCAGCTTTGCAGTTTTTAAGCCGGAACAGTCGGAGAGCTTTTCTCTGTCGCTTTGAATAAAATGTATGCTAAGTAAAAAAGAAATCCAATAGTAATCCCTATTTTGATGCCATGCCACGATGACACATTTATCTAATCGCATGGTGGCATGCAACCTTCCGGCGTCTTTTCTGCTTACAGTAGCCCCGCCGCGGTGGTCTAGTGGCTAAGGCACTCGGCTGCTGACCCGCAGGGCGCGGGTTCGAATCCCGGCTGCGGCGGCTGCATTTCCAATGGAGGCGGAAATGTTGTAGGCCCGTGTGCTCAGATTTGGGTGCACGTTAAAGAACCCCAGGTGGTCTAAATTTCCGGAGCCCTCCACTACGGCGTCTCTCATAATCATAGAGTGGTTTTGGGACGTTAAACCCCACATATCAATCAATCCGCTTACAGTAGTTCTGGCGAGTGCCACTGCGTGTTATGCAGTCAGCAGCGATGTTTTCAATTGTTAGAGGGCCCTTTAAAAAGCGGCGTTGGAGCGCCGAGAATGATGGTATGGCACACTGTGCTTTTAACTCTGCGCAGACAGAACGCCTCTAGCGGCGCCACACGCTTCCTTGGGGGCACAGAATATTTCGAACGCCGGCTTCTTCGTGTTTCTCTCGACAGAGATATTCCTTTAACTCGGGGATATACAACACAGTCCAAGAAGACATCAAAGCGTTCTCAGAGCTACGGGCTCATACACGCTGCAGACTTGGGCATGAGGGATGCTTGCGGAGAAATCAATAACACGGCGAGCATACCAAACGACATTCGCCAGATCATTGAGTCCGCCAAATACGTCGCAACATGCATCCAAAAATCCACGAGGCTCGAAGAAAAGCCACATCAGAAGCACAAGAAAAAATTTCATGGCGAGAACCAACGTATTGTACGTTGACGTGACTAAATATATAGAGCACTCCGGGACAGTTGTAAGCGTTGTTGATCACTAATTTAGGGAAGTCAACAGCGCTTCGATGATCAGAAGCAACAACATCCTCGAGGCTGAGGAAGTAGCGATCACGCTCGCCATCACACATCAGAGCAAAGAGTCTACTACAGAAATAGTTACTGACTCGCAAGAAGCGTGCCGACGGTAGAGCAGTGGACGCATATCCAGTGCTGCTATCCACATACTCAAGGGAAGAAAAATCAACTTCTCGAGCTGCTCCAATACGTGGACACCAGGCCATGAAACTTTGACAGGGAACCAGCGTGCCGACGCCGTGCCCGAGAATATGCCGACCGGGGGGGTGCATAATGACCAGGAACCAGCCACAGTTACTAGACGCTATGGAGCAATTTTAGAACACCAGAGAGCCCTGAGGAGGATATATAACCTCCCCACAAAGACCTCAGCAGAGAGCAGTCGGTTTCCTAGAGACAGCTGCAATACATACGCCAATCTCAGTCTTCTGAGTAAAATCCTTCCGGGAATATGCGCCAACAAATACCCGCCATGCAGAGAAAACAACATACTTTACCATGTGACGTTGATCTGCCAACACACACAGGCAGTGCCAAGAAACTGTACACCAACACCGGAGCAGTGGGAGACTGCGCTGTCCTGCTCTAAGCCTGAAGAACAGCTCAAGCTGATCGACAGAGCTTGCAAGCTGGCAAAAACCACAGGGGCTCAGGACTGAGGGTTCTACCTTCACCGGATAAAATATTTGTAATGAAGTTTTTTTCAATCATTCATTCGTGTTTCTCTGCAGTTCTTAGGCGGTTGCGCCATGGCTCGGCCTAGCAGAAACAAGGCTTGTTGAGTTGTTGGGTGTCCCAATGTATACAGTGATTCACCTGGAACAAAGCTTTACCACTTCATGCAGGTGCACAGGGAGGAGACGCCAACTTGATATACGACCTGTCTGCCCTATATAGCGAAGAATGTTGTTTCCTTCCCTCACTTAGGTCGTATAATTATCGCGAAGATAATGTTAAATTCTCCTTATTTCTAGAGCAGCGTTCATCGAACAAACTTGAACCCGCCAGAAAATGCCAGAATTAGAAGTAAAAAGAAATCCAATAGGGATTACTATTGGATTTCTTTTTTACTTAGGAGGCAATGATAAGGGCAGTGAACAATGGCATTCGGCCTACCACCCTCCAAAATTTTCCATCACCTTATATGAAGGTTGATCCGCAGGTCGCGGGATTGAATCCTGGCCGGGTCGGCCGCATATCAGAGTTCGTAATCAAGATAGGATCATTCACGGGCAAACAGGCAAGCTTAGCTTCAAGAAACAAATCGATTGATTTCTGCCATGTGCCATTTTCTGATACAATTACTCTTAAAGGGATGACTGGTTTATGGGTTTTAGCGCTGAAGAAAACTTCAAGATGACATCGTCTGCTGCCATTAATACTTTCCTTAACTTGTCAAGATTTAGCCTGCTACATTTCTTGACCTGTGTCTCAACTTTGGGTAGATCAACATGATCATGCCTTTTAAAAACACTGGACATGCCCTCGTCTGCCTTAGTACAAAACATGGCTGTAGGCAAAACAGCAAAATCGCCTTCCTTGTCGGCAGACAACACACACAAGAAATTGCTTATGAACATTTCGAAACGTGTTCTACAGAGTATTTATTACACGTAATACTGTGATGTTAAATGACATCTACACTTGCTGATACAACGCGGAAAGCTTCCTCTTCAGGGATGAGTTTAGCATGCTGCCTCACCATCAACAGCAGTTCTTCCGGTGGCCTCTACTATTCGATCACATAATATTTCTTTTTAACATCTATCATTCCCCTCACCCCTTTCCCCAGCACAGGGTAGCCAGCCGGTCTAAGAACTGGCTAACCTCCCTGTCTTTCCGCTTAAACTTTCTTCCTCGTCCTTCCTCACACCCAGTGAGAGCACGTCATGCGAGAAACCTAGAAGACTCAGCTGCGAAGCCCCGTCAACAAGGCTCCTCTCTGGGTCGGTTTCTTTACCGGTAGACGGCTCCGGAGCTGCTTCAGATGAAGTTCCCTCAGCCACTCTGTTCCACGGTCGACGAATCGTGAGAACGCCCGAATCCTGCCATGTGCACCGATATACGGGATCACTCGATGCCAAACACGGTGCACCAGCGCTGTGTCTGATTGAGCACTCATAAAGTACGTGAGTTTGAACGTAAGTGCCTGTGAGTATGAATAGACAGGAGAATCAGTTAGTAGGTGTACGCGTGAGTGAACGTCAGAGCCTATGAGTGTTAGTAGACGTGAGGATGGACGTGGGTCGAGCTTAAGAATGGTAATAGCGCACTAAAAACGAGTTC
Source organism: Rhipicephalus annulatus (assembly GCA_013436015.1). Taxonomy (NCBI): domain Eukaryota; kingdom Metazoa; phylum Arthropoda; class Arachnida; order Ixodida; family Ixodidae; genus Rhipicephalus; species Rhipicephalus annulatus. Next base: position 236,659 of record WOVY01009772.1, on the reverse strand, counting down.
ACAAAGAAGGCACGCAACACACACACACACACACACACACACGCACACACACACACACACACACACACACGCACGCACGCACACACACATTTTTGCCTTCTTCGTGTCCTCGTTTTTTGTGCGCTATAACCATTATGAACCATAGAATATACCAACATGCCGAAATGTCCACCGTGAATCAGAGATTTTTTCCCGGCTGTGTGCGTTGTTCTGTCGAAGTTGAGAGTGTCCTTGACTCCGAGTACTTTGTGTCGGACGTGGGTAGGGCAAAGTCAACGATGAAATAAATGTTGCTGCACTGTTGCCGCACATAAACGTTTGCTGTGAATTTAGACGTCAAAATTACCAGCGCAGCTATAGCTGCGCTTGGATTTTGGTACCGAGTGCAGCTATAGCTGCACTCGGTACTAAACGCACTTCGTATACGAAGTGCGTTTAGTACCGAGCTTGCCTGTGATTTTCGCTTGCCAATTTAATTGCACTGCTGCTTTTCTAGCGAAGTGGAAACCGGCATCTGCCATTCTTCCACTCCTAGATAATTGCTGCAGTGCCATCACAGCTACCCCGTATCAATTAGTAACGCAGAAAAGTTGTTCTGCAGCGTTTCGTAGGCAGCGAGGCTAGGCGGTGGCAGCGAGTATCGATCGTTTATCAAATGCTGATTGCCTAGAGTAACACGGCAACCCTTCTATGTTGTTGTTTTTTGCAGCGGCTTAGTCTGTCAATAACTTCTTCACGTCTCTGTATATGTTTAAGTGTAAAATATGATGATACGGAGATTTAGCGTCACAAAACGACCATATGATTATAAGAGACGCTGTAGTAGAGGGCTCCAAAACTTTCGACCACCTGGGGTTTTTTAACGTGAACCCAAATCTGAGCACATGGGCGTACACCATTTCCGCCTCCATCGGAAATGCAGTCACCGCAGCCGGGATTCGATCCCGCGACCTTCGGGTCAGCAGCCGAGTACCTTAGCCACTAGATTACCACAGCGGGTCGACTGCCCAGGGATATATTTCTACAATTTCAGTTTAGTTGTTCGCGCAGCTTGGGGTTGTAGGACGTTGTGCAATGCGCTGAAACAGGACCTTTGTTGTTCAACGAGGCTGAAGACCGCTAGGTCTTCTACTTCACTGTGAAGTTGGAGCAATAAAAGTGATGATTCGCAGTTTAGGAGCAGCCTCGTTGACTAGGCGCTTCGCATACATGTGGCGCCCCATGCGCGTGGAGGATATTGAATCGAGTTCATGTTTTTTTGTAGCACGTCTTACCAAAACAGTTCTAAATTATCTGCAAAACAATGACGAAGCTAAGCAGACGCACTGTCACGCTCCCTGCGCTCGACTTCACAACAAAGCGAGAGGTGCGTGTATACGGCAGAACACATGTATACAAACACACCTAATATCGCAGCAGACGAAAATTTAAGTGTTCCACACTTAATACTTGAATCTTACTTCAAAAAATTATCAATGTCTACTTTATAAAAAGATAAGCATGCTTGTTTTTTAGTGTTGTGAAATAATTTATTATATTTTAATGTCAAATCTGGAACGCAATGACCGGGTGATGCATACTCTGGTGATCAAAATTGCCCAGGTTTCTCTTCTACGTCATAGTTACGAAAGCATTTGCGCAATAACATTTACGTACAAAAGAATAAAGCTAGTTTCAAACGGACAGAATTTCACACCACTCTCACGTACCATCGGTAAAAAAGCGTCGTGAATCTGAATAACATCATGTATCCAAAGCCAATCTGCAGTTTGTACTTGCCATAATTCTCGTGGTGCTCAAGAGAAGCTGAAAGTGACCGCGTAGACAGTAGTGCCAGATTCCTCGCTAGGTCTTATTGTATGAAACTTGAAGAGTGACAGATACTGCGGATGACCGCAACGAAAGCTACCTCCGCATACGCTACTCCAAACTTCCCTATTTCCATCTGCATTGAAAGTGCGGCCGCCATGGCCGTGATTTCGTACCACAACCTGCGGGTGATCACATGCGCATAATAACCACCACCGTGGTGGGTTGGAAGTGGGCTGTCTAAAACGTAAATGTGGCTGTGGTATAATGCTCTGGATTCCGTTAGATGTAGAATACGCGACGTTCACCGCCCTGATCCCACTAGTGATCAGTCGTCTTCTTCACGTAACTGGAACCAAATGGCTCAGATTTCGACTCTGCTGACTCATTTCTTCTGCCACTTTCAGTTCCTTCACGTACATAATCCTGATTTCAAAGACGTAAATGGTTCCTTCTGCTTTCCTAGTTGTGAATAACTGCCTGTTGGTTTGAATATGGTTGAAACCTCGTTTGTGGGCTATGTGTCCGCGCTAAGACGTGTGCCGCCAGTTCCTTACAGAGACACAACTACACCCAGGTTTCATACCCGAGTAGTCGCTGTGCGTCACTAGCCTCTATTTGTCATCGTTGCATAATATAGTGCACAAACTTTCACCTCTATCGAATTCCCTTTCTTCACGTGCATGTCAAACGTCTTAGGATCTTAAACAACTGACATCGGTCCCGGTTCCTTCACGAGACCAAACAGGCGGCACACGCGCCTCTGTTGGCACAAAGGCACACGCCGATTTGCAGACACAAAAGCTGTCGGCAGTGCCGTTCAATGAAAGCTCCGGAAAGAGGTCACCAGGCCGCGCAAGCACAGTAGTTTACTTGAGGGTTAACAAAAGTTCCCTAACTGTATGTACTGCGTAGACTGATATAGCGGGTTACAGGAGCCCATCGGAGGGCCGCCGCACGCGCCACCACTAGTACCAACACCTCCCTACGTCCTTCAGAGTAAAAAGATATTGCAAGCCAAGATGGTGAGAGGGCACGCTAAGAAAACAGAAGAATGAACAAGCAACTCATTTTACTTTTGTGCTTCACTACGGTAGTTTATGACGGGCTGCAGTCGCGTGCCGGCTTTTCCAGAGCAATATTTGAGAGAGAGGACGGAACAAACAAGTAAAAAAAAACTCACGCATGCAAAAAAAGCAAAAAAGCTTTACTCCTCTTTTCTCAATGTTGCGTCCCCTGGAGAGTTCTTGCAGCGGTTTTTTCCCCACTGAGAGAGTGGGGAAGGGCGTCTCACCTGCTCCAGGTGACTGCGCATTTCTTATGCAAGTGTGTCACTTGCGCGTGCAGAGTCAGTTTTATGTGGACTATTACTCGGATTCTAGAAGCTCCAGCGACTGGTTGCTTGGTACTGTCCTCACGTTGGCTAGAACGCCAAACTTCGGCATGATGGGCCTTGCCGTGCATTGTTTGAAAGACCGGCAGTGCCAAATGACATCGGCGACAAAAGTTAGTGCGTCTTTTGAGATGAGGATACTCTAAAGATCCACCGTAATTCTTATTAGAAGATGCCCTACTTGGTCTTCCTTGAACATTTAGAGTCCACCATCCTGGACAGTTTACCAGTTAATCTCCTGGAGGTAGGTCACGCAGCTTTCGCCTAGCTCTTGTGCAAGTTGAATAAACGTCTGGTCTGCCCTTTTGTTTATCATCGTGAAGCTACCGAAGCACGCCTTGATGAATGCAATGAAAAAGACATTATTTCAATCCTGCAGGACGCGCTTAGGGCGTAGCGGGCGTCTCGCACGTAGGGACCGACAGAATGAAATCGATCCAACATTTTAACGTCTCCTCGCTATTCTTATATCGTACTACCGTCTTGCACAGTAAAAAGAACTCGATATTCGAGAGCTAAGAAGCGAGATCTTGCGTGTTGGTGGCACTGACCCGTTAGTAATGAATCAGCCATGCCTCGACGTCTCCATCTAGTATTCCCGTGAAGGAATGGCCATCTCTCAGTAGTGAAGCAGAACTAGTCGGTGCGTCCGTCGTAGCTTGAGCTGCCGGGCATAAATAGAAAGGGGTCGTTCATCTTTGTTTTAGGGACATGCCCAATCCAGATAGATTCGGGAGAAATAGAGCTAGGCGACGGCTCCTTCGAAACACCTGGGCGTCAGATTTTGCTTTAGGGTGTCGAGTACTCAGCACGTTTCACTGGGACTGTTACAGCGAGCTGTGTTGAGATGGTTTCATTTGCAGGTGATGGAAGATAGTGGTTGCGCATATCGGTCTTGAGAGATCTTTGTTCTTCTCTTCTGCCTTTCGAATGCCCATTATGGTATTGATAGTGTCATAAATATTATGCGGTTTGAATAACTAAGCTTGCTTCCTTGATCATAGCGTCAAGCGTTGTAACGGAAAGACGGCGCAGGTATAGTCTTGACCCTTGCCGGTACCACTGGTGACCTTTCGAGGCATCCCCGTGTCGCGTAACGCGATGATGGCCGAGTTCCATGATATTCTGTGGCAATTCTTCGCACCGTAGCAAAGCGCATGCACCCGCACTACCTTTCTCGGCGGGATTCCCTGAAAGACCTACCGTTCTTCTTTGTGTATGCCTTCGAAGCAAGGCAAATAACTATACAAACAAACAAACAAACAAACAAGAAGGAAAGGGCCCCATCATCACCCTCCCGTGACGCCGCAAGCGTTTCGAAAAAAAAAATAAACAAGCATCACCACAGAAGCAAAGAACCCCCATGCACTTTCTTTTTTTTTTGGTAACTTTTGCAATTTTCTGCCTTGGCTTGTTTACTTTTCGCCAACGTCTCTCCGGATGCCGAATCACTCACGTGCTGTAAGCAACGGAAGCGAAGCTGACAAAAAAGAAAATTTAAGAGAGCGACAGTGTTCTCAGCAAAGAGATAACTTTTTTTTTCTGTTACTTTTCGAAAAAGTTAAGACTCAAACGTCGCCTGGGGCCCCCGCTCGGCAGTCGGCTCCGCACACCACTGCATAAGGCTGCCGGCTGCGACGCACTCGTTTACTTCGCAGTGATCCCTCCCCTCTCTGACCCTTTGTCAATACGTTCGCGTGACACACAACTTTTTTTTTAGAGGAACACAAAATAGCAAGAGCGTGCCGAGACACAATGTCCGTTTTCGGGTCATTGAATTTAGTCTCCCACCCGACGACCTATTGTTGCTTGCTATCGCGTCTTTGCGTCGTACGCATCTCGAGGATCTCGGTCATTTCAAGTTCAGGCGTTTAATCTTCTTCCCTGATATTGAAGCACGGAAATCCCCGTTCGTGAGCGTACGATGCTCCACAGAGAGTCTGTTTTCATTTTAAATTTCTTGTATACACTCGCTGTATCCAAAACTCGATATCTCGATTTTGCCCCTTATTATAAGCGGGTCCAAGCCTTCTAGCGAAATTAACTTGTGGACCATTCGAGTTCTTGGCTTAAAAACAACGCGAATAAATTAATCGCCTATATTGTTGCAAAACAAATGCAAGAGAAAATTGCAGCATAATTACCGTGCCTCGTGTGGTGTGGCCGCTGGTTACTTTAATGGGCTTTCAGAGAAATACGGCAAAATATGTTGGCAAAAGAAGTGCACGCGTTTAGGTGAAAGTTATTTCTTAGCACCGACAGTTAACATATCTTGCAGGATTAACAGGAAATATTTGAAATCATGACGCAAAAATAGCCATGACCACTCTTTCTTTTTGTTTATTTTTGTTGAGCAGCAACAGTGAAGCTTGGTTAGACCAAGGAAATGCCAGGGGTGCGCTGAGCGCGAAGCACAGTCCCAGCGGGAGCTGGAAGAGTAGCCTTTCCAGAGACTTTTTTAAACACTCTTGTGACAACTGCTAAAGCTACGGCATAGCTACAGCTTAGAACCCACTAATCCATAAATAGTCATAATATTTATGATGTAGGTAAGCACGCACTGCGCCAATACTTGTTCTTCGGAGAAGCGGGGTACCCACGTACGCAACTATGAGTAGTTATCTGCAATTTATTGATTGTGTGTTTGATGACGATGGAGCAATATGGTTGTGCTTTTTGGAAATGACTGAAAGCATTTAATGACGCCTTTCTTTCATTCCATCTATTTCTTTTATCGTCCAGGAGGTGTATGACTATAAAAAGGGGTGTTTATATGAACACAAATACAATATTTGCCAATGAAAAAAATCTTCTTCTTTCATGAAGGCAGGTGAGATGGCGATGGAAGCAATATGGTGGCGAAGGCCGTTTAAGGTTGTGGCTCTGGCTTGGAAAAATGATGACGAGCGAGAGACAGTGCGCACACTTAGGCGAGCAACGTTAGGTGACGGCTTGTGTGCAATCAAATGCACGAAGGAAGAAGAATGTGAGGTGCTCGCGAAGCGAAAGGGGTCATGAAACGGTCGCTTTACAACGAAAATGCGGCGCCATTGGCAGCTACACGCGCCAACTATATCATCAGCCCGAGTGAACCGGCATAGATGCTTTGCCTATCGAGGAACGCGGAACTCTATGACATATCCACCGCGCGCAGGGGGCGCTCATCGGCGTTTGCCATACGCGATTCGCGTCCCACAAGAACGCTGCTTAAGATGACGTCATGAGCACCGATTGCGTTATAAAGACGCTTATGGGAATCCTGATTGCACGCACTCGCATGTACCGAAGAGTTCTGCGTTCTTCGATATGCAATGAATTACTTTATTGACGTCACCTAGTTAGTTCGTGTGGACGCCGTTGATTTCGCAATGTTCTTTTAGAGCCAGCGCTTCACGACCCTTTTAATTCTATTTAATGATATAGTGATAAGCTCGTGACACAAAGGCGAGAGGCTAGCATGTCCAAAACAGGATCTTATTTTAATTACGAAACGCTGCTGATGTCGTATGACATAGTTGACTGAATATGCAGTCTAAAGGTTACATTAGAGAAAGTTTTCTTCGACGATGATGTGATGTTGGTCACAGAGAGCAACAGCTGTGATCATGCGCGATTGTATTGCCTGTGGGCTTGAATGAGTTGACATTTTCAATGTGCGATAACAGATGGTAGCACAGACAAAGTACATGAACAAAAATTGGGGGATCCTTAAGATTCGCTTTTAAGAGTTGAACGTGATAGCGAAATCCGGCCCCAAGTGCACCATTCAACCGCTAAGTGCATACTTATTAATATGTTTTGTTACATACACACGGGCGCACAAAACACGCACACAATATAGATTGGACCAGCGCACGCTATTATCGCCGAATGGGCTCGTTTTCGTCAAGACACCTGTCGAAGAAAATGCGTTAAAGGGGCCCTGAAACACTTTTTCAGGTAACCATGGAATGAATTCACGAGAACAGCTTATTGCCTTACGATTTAAACACCGCAAAAATTTTAAGAATCTGTCTAGTGTGAGTTGAGTTGCAAAGGTTCGTCGCATGCTGCAATTGTACCATCTCTTCTTTCGTGCCGACGAAAGCGCTGGAAGCTATGCAGGGAGGGGTGGCAGGGCAAAGAGAATACCGCACCTCGTGACCTTGAGCACTTTTTGTTTCTTTGCACGCGCGGTTTTTTCAGTGTTATCGTAGCGCGCACGCGTGAACAAGTAGCGGCATCCCGCGGCTATCTCGGTAACTTGATTTTTCGGCCACAGACACACAGATGACTTTTCGCTCACCACCAACGGGACTGACGCTAGTGACGGGTTTTCTGCGACACCAGCTCTCTAACGCTATCGCGTTAAAAGAACAAACATTGAAGACAACACAACGCTAACTTCTAACAACAGTTTATTACTTTCAGATCCCGCTAGTAAATGTACTACAACGTCGTATGCCACACGTGCATAGCTCTCACAGCCATAAATTCCAACATACGTGAAGAAATAGTGCACGCACTTTCTTTATTTGCGATAGCAATTATAGGGACACTCTCGACTGCATTTCGCCGCCAGCGTTGGCGTCGTTGTCATCCACCCTATCTATAGGAAAACGCAAGAAAAAATCAGAAAAATATTACGGCGCGTAGAATTGAACGTGCAACCTCCGCGTCGTCAATGCGAGGCGTTAGCCACTGAGGCACCGAGTAGTAACTTTTTGAATGTTCGAACGGCAAGCTATTTACATATACCACTTAACGCTGTTGGAGGATATCGCGGGGGGTGAAGAACTATTGTGGTTACAGCATTATCAGCAAGATAGTGCAATGTGCGCGCGGCGGCTCTGATCTCTCACGCGTACTTTGGCCCGCGGAAAGAAGGTGAGTGGACGATCTCTCGCGTGCCCTTATTTCCCGGTGGGTAGAGTCATACATCTTGTCTGGCGTTGAGCTTGCACTGGTACAATTTTGTCGTAGTTACGGGGCGCACAAACGTCCCAGCAAACGTTGCAGAGCCTCCATTTGCGAAAAGGGCGCGCTTTTAAGACACAGTGAAGTAACGAGCGGTACGCTTATTCACGTTCCTTTGTACCTGTAGGTAGGTTTCGTGTGTCATTTGTGCGTGAGAAACGCAGGGCACGTTTTGATATGCTTGCCATTCTGTGTGTGACCTCCCAATTGGTTGCTATCGTGTTCATTGCTTCGTCTTTGCGGCAAAGCTGTGACTTTTTTCCTAGTGCGTAAAGGAAAAACCGTCTATCGTGAATACATGTAATCTTTTTTCTTATTTGTCTACATCACTGATGGACTGCTTACTCAATTTTACCAAAACGATGAAATTATGCCAGCCTCATTATCAACCGCTTATCTCGCACCTACTTCTCCTTGTGATGACCTTTTCTTTCAATCTAGGCGTGCACTTACATGTATTGCAATGAAAGGAGAAAAAAACCACCCGGAGCTATGCTATTTACTTTGGTATTTTGCTAACGCAAGCAATAATTTATGCATCTACCTGTCTGTCCGATATCACACTTTCCACAAGTTAGTAGAATCCATTGAAATCTTCAAATAAGTGGGTTAAGACAATCACAAAAAACGCTACACAAGGTAGTACATTAAATGGTTAAGTAAAAAAAAGGCGGTATAGGAAAAGAGGCAGAATTTGATGCATGCAGGACGTGTGTAGTATACCGCATTTCACTTGGCTGTGGAAATTTATATATCAGGCATACCGGTAGATGCGTAAATGATCGCTTGCGCGAGCACAATTACAAAGTCAATAGCGTTCTTCCTGAAAGTTTTTTTTTTCTTCCTTCATTGACGTAAGTGCAAACCTAAGTGAAACGGCCATCACAAGATGGCATGATTGATAATGGAGGCTCTCAGAATTTCAGCGTTTGGTGACGCTTGTATAAGCAGTTCATCAGTGATGTTGACAGACAAAGAACTATAGTGCATGAGCTCGTGAGAAACGTTTTTTTTTTGGTGACACACTAAAAAAATTGTGTTATATGTTGTCATGTGTTCATGTATACGCGTATTTATTTTTGTGCGAGCTATGCCCGTGTGATGTATGACGTTGTGGAGTACATATATTAGGGGTATCTGTGAGTAGTAAACTGTTGTTGAAAGTTAGCGCTGTGTGGTCTTGATCGTGCTGATTTTGTCCATGTTGTTTATGTGTGCTACCTTTTGTATCTTGCAGTTTCGGTTTCAGTGTTTCAAGTGGCAACACTGTGTCCTTGTGTTTGTATATATTTGTGGAATGTCTGATAAAATTGCAGTTGGTATGTAGCTGCTAGCAGGGGTGTATCGGTCACAATACTTCTTCCCTACACTACCATCTATTATCATGCTACCGTACCAATAAGCCCAAATCGCCACCCTCATCGATGTCACTTGTCAAACAAAAGGATTACGGCTACACTTGGAAATATTTCAGTCAACAAATTGACATGTAAATACATATATAAGTATTTCAGACCGTGATCTGCTCGTTAAACCATTTCCCAACATCGTTTAGGTCTTTGAGCAACAATAATTGGCCATTATTATTATTAGTAGATTGATAGAAAACGTGATCGTCGGCAAACGTTCGAATGTTGATAATCATTGCGAGGCATTAATGTCCAAAAATCAGCATATGATTTTGAGAGACGCAACGTTCAACTGTCAGAAGATACATTCGATTGGAGATAATTTGTGCATTTTAAGAATTAAGGAAACGTGCATCTGAACCGCTGAGGATACCTAGATATTACTGGGAAAGTTTTCACGCAGTATAGGCAATAATGACAGATTGTGATCGGCAATAAAAAACCTTGTTATGTATGTTAGGATGTTAGGGTGCAAGTGCAAGTGAGAAAGATTATGTTAGCGTTTTATTAGTTTGTTTATCAAATGCATTCATAAAACCAAGAAAAATGGTGCTGGTTACAACGTTATCATCAAACTTTGAGAGAGGGTCATGCAGAAATGCGGCTAGTTTAGTGTCACATGGCAGATTGGTATGGAAAACCATGCTGTGACGTATGGAAAAAGTTATAGCTGTAGGAAAGGTTCGTAATGTGTGTGACGTGTTCCTTGATTTTCCAAGAAATACTGAGGAGGAGGAATGCGGGTTGATAGTTAAATGGTGCTGTTAAGAACAGTGAACACAGCACACGTTACAGTTGGAGAAAAAAAGTTGGTCACGTATGGGCGTGCTTCCATGCAAAGGACGTCATAAGATCATATTCTTTTGTCCGGAGAGAACCGAACGCTTATTGAACGTTCTGCGCGAGATATGATGTGATCTGGCAGTATTGTGAAGAAAGAAATGTTTCTTCGAAATGAGAGCTACCGGTAGGTGGCAGCACCATGTCGTATTAACGAAGCGTAGGAAAGATGCGTTTTTTCTTTTTTTTTGTTCATAGCTTCACATTGTCAAAACAGCGTAATAAACACTGCGGTATAAAAAATTACGTATGGATTCATGTCGTAAATAAAAAGACATACTACTAACACTGACGTATTCACTTTGCGCCTAAAATATGCGGAATACTTACGGTTTGATTGACAATGTTAACAAGTATAAACGTAGCCAGCAGATCAAGATGGGTGGGGGTTAAGCAAGGTGTTGATGTTTTGCCAAGGTTCTCAATCGTTCGACACGCAGACGAGCAGAAAAGAGACAGACAGGCCACGATTTCTGCGTCGAAGTATATTGAAAAAGCTTGCCCACATCTCCTCGAAGAAATCGTGAGCAAATGCGAATGCATTTCTAGCGCTGAGAGTACACAGCGTAGTAATTTTAACGGCATAAATTATTAATGAGACGAGGATTTGTACCGTAAGCATTTTTTTACACATTCATCAGCGAGCACATTGTCGAGAGTGAGGCGCGCGCTTCACTCCATTTATATATACGTACCATTGAGCGATTGAGGGAGTGGGCCGCGAAGAGGGAACGGTGAGAAAAATAGCAGCGAAGCACTCGACCTACCCTCTCCTACATGTTTTCCACACACGCGTGAGCTCCGCCGAGCTCCGGTGAGACGAGTGCCCTCACAAGCCAAAGTGCGCTCCTCTCCACTCACTCTCCGCTACTCCTTCCACACCACCTGCTCCGGTTGCCAGGGGCGAGGATAAGCGCGCGCGCCCGCAGCTGTGGCAAAGGGAGAGAATATGAAAGTGGAGTTGATAAGCCGCCAAACGCCTGACATAGCTCGACGTACGGATGCAAACAACACGTTTGCATCCGTATCAGTAGGTGTCTACAACGTAAGAACATAAATGCAACATTAATCATAACACTAAATACTCAAAATTAACAGAAACATTAACGGAAACACCTACTAAAATTCGGGCCAACGCGATGTTCACCCCGCGCCCTGCTTCGCTTCGCCTCATGATGCCCTTTAGCGGAAGATGGTGTAAATTTTTAATATCTTAGATGGGATTTCGCCAGCACTGGCCAAAGAGGAATACTTATGATTGTCATTAGGTGTAGATATTTCACGCGGTGAAAAACTATTATCAGGCATAGAACGCACGTGTGCAGGGAGGGGCATGGGTGGTTGGGTTGTGTGAACAGACGCGAAATCCCAATCAAACAATTTGTCGCATTCCATGTCAGATGAAACTTCGCAGTCTCTAGAAATGATGACACCAGGGAATGATTTGGGGATTGATTACTTGCCATGATTGTTTTAGATTGGTATTAAGCATATGGAGTCGATCTGTATAGAACAAATGCGCCCCGTATCTGCAGGTTCCACTGCAAATGTCATAGGAAGACGACAGTCTTCCATGTGGATTGAGTGAATAAAGCGTTTATTATTATTATTATTATTATTATTATTATTATTATTATTATTATTATTATTATTATTATTATTATTATTATTATTATTATTATTATTATTATTCAGGGATACTGCAGGCTTTGAAAAGGCCCAGTCAAGAGGGCAAATATACAGACACTACAAAATATGCAGGTATAAAAATAAAATACTATGAACAAAGTGAATCTACCAATAAGTAAACAAGCACAAAAATCTGAAACAACTAAAAGGATTATACAGAATGAAAAGATCAACAATATTTATCTATATAATCAATGTACAAGGGCATCTGTGAAGAAAACATAAAAAATGTATCCGAAAAATAAATGCTGTTTCATACTGTTCGAAGCAAAAAAGAATATTTAATCATTTTAATTAGGTGATAACTGTGAATTATATAATTAGGTATAATCCGCGGAGCCGGACAATGAGATTGAAGTAGCTAGAAGAATAAGGATGGGGTGGAGCACATTTGGCGAGCCCTCTGAAATTATGACAGGTAGATTGCCTCTATCCCTCAAGAGGAAGTTATATAACAGCTGTATCTTGCTGGTACTTAGCTACGGAGCAGAAACCTACTGATTTACAAAGAGGGTTCAGCTTAAATTGAGGACGACACAGCGAGCAATGGAAAGAAAAATGGTAGGCGTAACCTTAAGAGAAAAAAAAAAGAGAGCAGAGTGGATTAGAAAACAAACGGGGGTTAAGGATATCATAGCTGAAATCAAGAAGAAGAAATGGACATGGGCCAGGCATGTAGCGCGTATACAGGATAACCGCTGGTCATTAAGGGTAACTAACTAGATTTCCAGAGAAGGCAAGCGGGTTAGAGGGAGAAAGAAGATTAGGTGGGCAGATGAGATTAAGTAGTTTGCGGGTGTAAATTGGCAGCAGCAAGCACATGACCGAGTTTACTGACGGAACATGAGAGAGGCCTTTGTCCTGCAGTAGACGTAGTCAGGCTGCTGCTGCTGATGATGATGACGATGATGATGATGATGAATTATGTTGGCTTCGTCATAGTAAGGCGTTAATTTGGCAGGGCGCTATGTGTTATTCAGTGAGCACTGAGGGGCTTAATATATGGTTCAGAAAAAGAGACAACTTAGTATGGAGTAGGATGAGAAATTTAAGCCCGTTACTTCTCTTCTTAGTTGGAAGGAGTGAATGTTGTGATGGGCCATCAGAACACTTGGAGAGTCACTCGAACAGTAGTTTGAAAAGATCAACTTCGCTGTTTGGTTTTACGTTGGAATCTTTCTAGCACATCAATGTTAGTTTTAGTTTATGTTAGCACGTAATGTTAGTTTTAGTGTAGTATTTTAGAGTATTCCAGCTTAGGACGGATAAGTGAAGTAAAGGCTGTTAGACGGGTGTCGGCAGGAGCCCGTTTACATTTCTGTCTGAGGCATCAGAGTTTTTTGAAGGCTCAGTCGCGAAGTTGAGAGATGTGGGAGTTCCAACTGAGGTTATTAGTTATTATGATGCCTAGGTACTTATATTAATCAGTTTCATTCTGTGGCGTGGATGCAGAATTATAAGTTTCATTATTTTTTGAAGATTCTCAATAATACAGTTTTATCAATATTACGCTGCGTATTCGAGCGTTTGCATCATGTTAGAATATTCCTGTGTTTCCGAAACCCATTCTGCATTTGCCCCAGCACCACCTCATCCTCTATCCATGCCTGCAGTCTTTCCTTTATAATCTGCATCGCCAGCCTGTAGACCACTGATGTCACTGTTATAGGACGGTAGTTGTTTATGTCAGTTTATCCCCCCTTTTCTTTATAGATCATGCTCATCCTGCTAAGTTTCCATCCATCGGTAACTTCTCCATCGATTATTATTTTGCTCACTGCCTCTCTCAAAGCCTGCTTAGACTTCAGACCTAATGTCTTTATCAGCATAATTGGAATGCCATCTGGGCCTGTTGATGTACTACTAGGAGCCCTTTTCTCAGCCCTTTCCCATTCTTGTTGTGAAAATGGAGCCATTGCGCCACTTGATTCATAGAAGTGTGGCAGCTTGGGCTAGTTGGTATGGCATGACTTTCGTGTCCTTCTTGTCTCTGTGTCGTCGTTTTGTTCGCGCGGTATAACTATCGTTATAGACTTGATCCATCCTTGTCTATTGTGTTGCATAAAGCACTTCTGTGTTGAAATTTTTCTGTCACCCTTGTTTTTATATATATGTCACCCAGCGTGCGTATCCACGCCCTCTGGTGATCAATTCACATGGATGAATACATAGATGGATGCTATGAGCATCACCTTTATAACGGGGCGGTGACGTATGTGCCACGAGGCTCGCAAAAAAATGAAAAGAAAACTTTCTTTTTATGTTGGCCTAGTGCCTTATCTATTTAGAATTAGTCGATGCAAATAAAACAAAGAAAAACGCAAATTTATGTTCTATCTCTGTCTCCACAGGTAAAATGGCTTCAATTTCTAGCTATTTCTGTCCTTCACTTCTATTTTTCTGCCACCAATACTCTAACCATCTATCACCTGCTTTATCGCGGACTTCATCAGCTTTCCATGCTTTTTCTTAAAACGCAAAGCTTAATGAAAGCTTGTAGCCACACTTATACCTAAGTGGATATCCCCGCATTCAATCAGAACATACTTCATCCTTTTCTTAGCTCACCCATAGCATATGCAATGTTTCTATTTTTTTGAATATCGCTTTATGGCTGCGCGTTTGAAATCAACGCAATCTCGCTTCAAACAGACAGCACTTTTCCTTGAATTATCAAAGAACATCTCCCACCTTATTTCATTCTTGCCCTTCCGGTATATAGCTACTGAGAGCTGGGTGAGGTCACCCATTTAAGCGACAAGGCAAAAATGGGTCTACTTGCCATATTCAATGCCAGCTGGGAGAGTGGCCGTCTTGAACCTACCTGGAAACGAGCTCGTGTTAGTCCTATTCTAAAGCCTGGCAAGCCTCCCACGGAATTCAACGCCCATCACCCCTTGCTCTTTTCAGCTGTGTATGAAAGTTCATGGAGAAGATGGTGTTGATATGCCTGGAGTGGTTGCTTATGAACAAGAATGGATACCCCCAACAAATGTCTGCATTTAGAAAACGACGCAGCAGCATTGATAATGTAATCAATCTCATCAACTGCGTAAAGTTGAACAAAACAACCGGCAACATCACTATCAGTGTATTCCTCAACGTCAAGGGAGCGTTTGATAACGTGACTCATGAGTCTATCCTACACGCCCTGAGGTCATAAGGTTTAGGAGGTCGTATGCACCACTGGATATTGGACTACTTCAGAGACCGGACAGTCTACATGTCCACAAAAAAAAGGTGACACAACTCCACACACAGTGCATCAAGGAGTTCCCCAGGGCGGTGTCCTCTGTCCGACCTTAATCAACATTTCTCTCATCGGACTAGAGAAGTGCATCCCAGCATCGTTAGAAACCTCACTTTCCGCAGATAACATTTGTATATGGAGCAGCGGTCGCAACAGACGTGTTCTACCAGCAAGATTGGAGAAAGCTCTCAACTTCATTGAAAACTTCTTGCTCGAACGAAGTCTAACGATGTCATCAGAAAAGTGTGCCACCATTGCTTTTACGAGAAGTGATGCCTCATGCTAGACATTAAAGGTAGCTCATTCTCCCATTCAGTACGTGACCAATCATAAGTTTTTGGATGTGACAATCAACCGGCTAATGACGCGGACTCCCCATGTTCTGATATTAAATGAAAAAGTTGCGTCATACGCGAGCATCTTTTCTTACTGACAGGCAATGCCGGTGGCTGTATTGTTAATGCTATGTTACGAACGTATACCACTCTCTGCGAAGGTCTTCTACGTTACAGCATTCCTGTGATGCATGGAATTTCTCGAACAAACATACATGCACTGACTGGAGTCCAGGCACAAGCCCTGAGGGTATGCCTTGGCCTACCAAAAAACACATCAAGCATCGGAACCCTTGCTGAAAGTAGGCGCCCTTCAGCTCCTGTTCTTCTACAGCAAGAGATTCTTCGAGTCCACTTGCGTTATGCCGCCAGAGTGCCGGATCTTCCTCTTGCTTCAGACAGAAGCCCTGTGCGGAGCCTTCTCCCGCTACAATGTCAGAGAGCATCAATGCAAGCAGAACCATCGTGGAAATCTCCTTCGTGGATCATAGTCACCTTTGGGACCGGGTTCAAGAGCAAAAGACGCACACCCGAGCGAGCACTCAAACATTTTATTCTAGAGCATTTGGAAAACTGCTACAGAGCTCACCGTCATATTTACACTGACGGCTCTGTTACGCTTACATCATCGGCCATTGGTGTCTGGATTCCATCTGCCAATGTCACCATCTCTGTCACTCTCATTCACTGCACCTCATCTACAGCCACTGAACATGCTGCACTGCGGGCTGCCAATAATAACATTGTTGACCAGACAGCCGAGTCCTGGGTCATCTTCACTGACTCAAGAGCAGCGTTGCGGTCGCTGAGATCTCTATACACACAGGACCAACTCGTCACGAACATTAAAACGCCTATGAAAGAAAGCCTGTGACCTCCATCATCACAAATTTATTCAGTGGATACCAGCCCACAGCAGAATACAAGGCAACGTCCGGGCTGATGACTCAGTTAAGCTGGACGTGACACTTTAGCAGAAATCATCGAGATACCTTTCTCGAGGCAAGACGCAGCAACGCTAATGTCGGCACACGCCTGGCGCCTCCCGCGATCCCTCTAGACAGACCCTAGCCAACAGTATTTGGCCTCTGTTCAAGTTCGATCCATCATGTGACTTCAGGATGCCGCGAAATCTCAGCAGGCAAGATTAAACGTGTTTACACCGCATGCGATTGAACGTTGCATATACGAACTACTTCAGGAACAAAATTGGACTGCCGGACTCAGCATTTTGTGTCCGATGTAACGTCGTTGAAGACATCAATCATGTCCTCTGTAAGTGTACGAAATACGCATCAGAGAGACAGTCTCTGAAGATGGCCTTAAAAATGCAACAGGACACAAATTTGGAGTTGAAAAATTTTCCAGGCCCATGGCAGAACAACTCTAGTGCTTTAGACTCTACAAAAGCGCTACTGACATTATTACGGGCCACAGGCTTAAACGAAACGTTGTAAATAGTGCAATGCGTGTGAGTGACATTATGTATTGTGTGACTGTTATGCGTGTATGTAACTGTATGTGTTGTGTGTTTATCTTTTAATGTATCGCTGTAATCAAATGGCAACTGGAGTAGCCTGTCAGGTTAAAAACGAGACAAACCTCTCCAACTTCTCATTAAAATAATTATCTCTTTGAGAGCCGGCTTCTTTTTCATCGCTGTCATTCAATATATCCTCTCCGCGCCTCTCTGACTTATCACTTATAGCTCCTTGTTGCCATGTCGCCCACATCACAGCGCAACGGTTTTTAGTGAACACGTACTGTCACAGCGCAATGCCATCTAGTGAACGTGTTGAGAAGCCGCCGGAGATGGCTACGACGAACAACGACGGTGGGACTGAGTCACAGCGTAAGGAGCTTCGCCCGTTAAAAGGTGTGTTGTAACCCCCCCCCCCCTTTCGGGTAAGAATGGCTACGGTATTCGACTGCTGATCTCCGGGTCACGGCATCGAAGCCCCGCAGCGGCGGCCGCTTTCTTTGGAGGCGCAAAATTATTGAGGCCCGTGTACCTATGTGCACATTACTCGGGTGCACGCTAAAGAACCCCAGGTTGCGGAAACTTCCGGTGGCTTCCACTGCGGCGTATCTTATATTTCATATCGTAGTTTGTCAAGTCTATCCTCACAAATCATTATTGGTAATAATTTATTTGCCGAAAACCGACGAAATAGTTTCATTTAAAGTAGCATTATTTATTCCAGAAGTTTGTGCGCGGCCGTAATTTAGCGGAACAAGACATTTTGTTTTATTTGAAGTTCTCTTAAGGGTTTTCCAACCATGGCAGTTCGCGACTAGGCCAGAGTACAATTGTCGGTATATACAGCGGAACAAAGGTAGAGAGCTTGTTTTCGAAAAGCCACCAGTTTTCATTCATCGAAGGATTTTCGAAGCGTGAAAAAAATATAAAAATGCCGACAATTGACCACTAATTACATTTTAGAATTTCTAAGCATACAGGTGGACCTTGATTCGACATGTACAGTGTTTCACGGGCTAAAAAGGCAAAGCTGCATCAAATACTTTATGATCGCTTATTCCACGTAAATTGTCAACGTATGACATGCTTTCTGCATGAGTGGTTAGCGTAAGTTTTAATGTACGGGCGCTATCACGAGTTATACGCGTGGCTTCTTAACCATCTGTGAAAGGCTAAAATTGATCCAAATGCCTTGGAAATCTTTAACTCCGCATTACTGGTACCTGAGCTAGAATAATCGGTCCAGTCGATAAGCGAGTTGCTGAAATTTCTAAAAAGCCAGTTGTTAGCGTGGGTTGTGTTGCGAAGCCACTTCCGTGGACCCCACCGCTGACCTCCACTGTTGCGAAAGACGGCGACGCCAACACGGACCCGAAGGCGCCACTGCTTTCAACTCCGCCGGGAAGGTCACCAGCCGTTTGGTAGCGTATGTTTCTCAGCTCGCGACTGCTTCTGCGCAGAGCTGATAAGACGAGCGGACGAGACGACGGTGAGTTAAACAAGGTTTATGTACAGCATATATACAGAGGCTTTACAATTTCGGCACTGGGGCCGACAGAGACTCGAAGAGCCGAGCTCTCCTCTCTAACACATAGGTCAGCTTTTCGCCTAAGACCGCCGACTCACACACATGTCGGCTCCCCGACACGGGGACTCCTCTCCATAGGACCGCCGATCCCGACGCGCCGCAGGGCTTCTTTTATTTGCACTGGGTCCAACCAAAATGTCCAATCAGAAGCGCCGCTGGTCGTCAGGGCAGATTCCTCCAATGGGGTCGCCGCTGGGCCACGTCAGACCCCCAGACACGAAGACGCCGGCTCGCTGTCACGTGCGCTGCTGACTCACTGCACGTGGGCCAGAGATGCGACGCGCGTGTTTACGCCGTTGAGTTGTTCCCGTCAGGCGGACTGCGGGCTGGCCTTGACCCAGATTGCCTTTTTCAGAGGCACGGACGTTTGACGAGGACTCGCTGGCATAACAGCACCCCCGCCGCCAGACAATGCACCGGAAAGACGAGCTGCTTCCACGGGGCTCGGATGTCAGGTGCGCTCGTTCGCCAGGTCCCTCCAGGTTCGCCTCCAGGGCCATGGTGAGAATACAGCTCCAGACTGTTCCGGAAACACATGCCATTTTTGACGACGGATCCCAGCTCCACTGGCTTGTCGCCACAACTTGCTGGCCAACTTCGCTCGTCTCTTCTGACCATCTTCGGTTTCAGCACTTGTCGATGGTTCTGCAACTTGCTAAGAACGGTTCGACAACAAACAACACACGACACAAGCAAGTGCCCTCGGTCACCCGACAGAACACCAGACAAAGTATAGTACAACATATACCTATCTACGTGTCTATCGGAATTTTGTTCCCTCTACATCAAGAGGCACATGTGGGACACAAGACTCTTAAAGTAAGAACTTGAATTTTTCACACTTACAACAACGCAACGAATTAGAATACCACATAAAGTTGGCCCCTTGAGATCACTCTAAACGAGAGCGCTCAGCCCAGGTCGTGATGAGGTCAAAATTTTGCCCCGAATCGCCAGCGAGAAACCGAAAGGTTGAGAAGTTACTAGCTGGAACGCACTGCTCAATGCACCTGCATTAGCGTTTAGCTTTCCTTTGTTTTGATAGCGAACGTCAAAGATGCGCTGTGGAGCAACATGCTCCACTTCAGTAACCGGCCACTTTTAGGCGACGATACCTATGCGGCACCAAGAGCGGCTCACACTTTCGACGTTGCACAGAGGAACAACGATACGGCTTGCTACGGATTGACTCCTCACCGCTTAGCTCGATATCGTGTTCGATCACCCTCGTGTTTCCGGGGCGGTCCGAAAACACGTCTCCAAACTCGGAACCAATCTTTCTCAGGTCCTCTTTCTCAGGTCCTCCTTCACTTAAGCTAGGCTCTAGGTTCAACTGTTCCCAGATTACTTCCGATTTCCTTTCGATTATCTCACTAGAACTAAAAATTTCTGCTTCCTCTTCCTCTGAAGCACTTAAAAGTAAATTTACGACTGCTTTCAAGTTACTGTAATAAATTTTGTTCGGCCGCCTTCCTAATTTACCTTCACAATTGGTATCAGAAAGCTTCGATACTACTTTTGCGGGCCCTTCCCAATCAACCTCAAGCTTGTTCCTTTTTGGACGGCTGCAGCAGCATTACCTGATTATCAACTTCAAAAGCACGCTTCTTCACCGATTCCTCGTAGTGCTCCTTCGACAGCACTTGTGCCGCGTTTTTCTGGCTTTCCACTAGCGCTTCAATTTGGCTTTCCACTAGCGCTTCAATCGAGAGATCCTCACGCTGCTCTCGAATGAGCGTCTCTCGATCAACTCTCGGCAGCTCGCTCCCACTTTCCGCTACAGGCGAGAGCGTTGCAACCCTCTCGCTCTGACTCAATGGCGCCATGTCGTCTCCCCCCACGCATACCGCGCCGGCCGTTTCTGCGACGGGCCGCTCGCGTGACTGCTCACATGACTCATGCGGAAAATTTCCTTTCTGGGGTTCCGTCGACCCGCCGACAAGGTCACTTGAGAGTTCACCGCATTGAACCAGACCAAGCTGCCGCGATAGCTTCCGCGCTTGCGATCACGTGAGGGCCATGCACGCTAAGTTGGGGAAGAACGATTTGCCCCGCTCTTTGAGAAGCTGCTCGGAGTTGTTGGAGAAAAGATAAGGAAAACGATCATTTAGCGCGGCAGACACAGCCGCTTCGGTGCGAAGCTCACCGAACGGGCCTTCAATGACAACCGTGGCGATTGGTAAGCGAACACTCTGCTCCTCGGCGACTTGCCTGATCCACGCGCATTCTCCTGTAAAGTCATCCGGAGACACCAATGAAGGATGGACAACGTCCATGGTTGCCGCTGAGTCTCTAAGTGCTCGGCACGTTTTCTCATTCACCCTAATTTCTTGGAGATACGGCTCCAACAACCGCATGTTTTTTTCTGATTCTCGGATTGTTGCGAAGGCAAACTTTTCCTGACAGTTTCTCGCGATGTGCCCTTCCTTTTTGCAGTTGTAGCAGATTAGCGGCTTCCGTTTGTTTTCCGATTCAAATGCCTGTGTGGTAGAAACCTCAATCGATTTCTCCACTTCTGTTTGCCCTTCCCTTACACTGTCCTTCGTAAGAGACGGGTCCTTCTTGAAATTACGGTGCGGAGCGGGTTTCCGTTGATCAGGTTTCTTTGAAAAGCCCTCTTTTCTCTCATCCTTTTCAACGCGCACTGCCCTGCTGTGCAACTTTCGGCGAGTATAATACTCCTCAGCTAACTCTGCTGCCTTGTTTAGCTGTACTTCACTAAGCCTGTCCTGCAGCCAAAGTCTGACATTATCCTCGATGCAGCGGTAGAATTGCTCCAATGCAACGCATTCCACCACTTTATCGCGGTCGTCATAAACACCTTCGCCCTTGAGCCATTCGATTAAATCGGCTTTAAGACGAAACGCGAAGTCAACGTGTGACTCATTTCCCTTTTCAGCATACCGGAACCTTTGCCTGAAAGCCTCGGGTGACAACTTATAACGTCTCAAGAGCACTTCCTTGACCTCGTCATAGCTCTCAAACGCTTCCCTCGACAAGCAAGTTATCGCGTCGGACACTTCGCCGGGAAGAAGAGCTATCAGGTTCTGCGCCCAAAGAGACCGCTCCAAAGCGTTTCGCTCACAGACGTGTTCAAACTTGACGAGGTACTTCGCCATGTCCTCGCCTACTACGAACGGTGGCAGTTGGTCCCGAATTCTAAACCCGCTGACCTTAACTGTTGGAGAAGCTACGCTAGGCGCCTGCGAACACTGTAGGATTGCCAATTCTAGTCGTTTCAACTCGAGACGCTCCTGTCTCTCGGCCTCCTCGCGACGTTCGCGCCTTTCAGCTTCTTCACGTTCGCGAGCTTCGCGCCTTTCAGCTTCTTTGCGAGCTTCGCGCCTTTCAGCTTCTTCGCGAGCTTCGCGCCTTTCAGCTTCTTCGCGAGCTTCTACTTCTCGCCTTTCAGCCTCCTCACGGCGTGCTTTAATATCCACCCAGGCCTCATCGACTTCTTCAGCCGACACTCCCTCATCCTTCATGATCTCAAGGATCGCTTGCTTTCGTTTCGCACGGCCCAAAGTAATGCCGAGTTCCTCACAAATTTCGATGAGTTCCTTCACTTTAAGGTTCTCCATCGTTCACACTAGCCTCTTGCTGTTTGCCCCTGTTAACAATTTACTTGCTGTACCCACTATAAGTCAACTAGCAAGACGCGCAAGCAATTTTTCACTCTCCCGTGTTTACCCCCTCCGCATTAACTTTGGTTTCAAAGCACTTCGACTTTGCTTGAAACGATCAAAGCTCACTCTAATGCTTCACACAGCCCTTCTCTAAACTACTACAACCTGAGCTAGAGTAGTCTGGTGAACTGAGGGGAAAACATCAGGCACTCACCGCATCGATGTCGCTGACGCCGGCCGATCCCGCAGCTACCAACCACTGTTGCGAAGCCACTTCCGTGGACCCCACCGCTGACCTCCACTGTTGCGAAGACGGTGACGCCAACACGGACCCGAAGGCGCCACTGCTTTCAACTCCGCCGGGAAGGTCACCAGCCGTTTGGTAGCGTATGTTTCTCAGCTCGCGACTGCTTCTGCGCAGAGCTGATAAGACGAGCGGACGAGACGACGGTGAGTTAAACAAGGTTTATGTACAGCATATATACAGAGGCTTTACAATTTCGGCACTGGGACCGACAGAGACTCGAAGAGCCGAGCTCTCCTCTCTAACACATAGGTCAGCTTTTCGCCTAAGACCGCCGACTCACACACATGTCGGCTCCCCGACACGGGGACTCCTCTCCATAGGACCGCCGATCCCGACGCGCCGCAGGGCTTCTTTTATTTGCACTGGGTCCAACCAAAATGTCCAATCAGAAGCGCCGCTGGTCGTCAGGGCAGATTCCTCCAATGGGGTCGCCGCTGGGCCACGTCAGACCCCCAGACACGAAGACGCCGGCTCGCTGTCACGTGCGCTTCTGACTCACTGCACGTGGGCCAGAGATGCGACGCGCGTGTTTACGCCGTTGAGTTGTTCGCGTCAGGCGGACTGCGGGCTGGCCTTGACCCAGATTGCCTTTTTCAGAGGCACGGACGTTTGACGAGGACTCGCTGGCATAACAGTTGACTGTTTGTTTATAAAAGCGAATATATTATTGAGCTCACCAAAGAATTCAGCTTTACACTTTCAGTCTGGTGCCGGATAATGAAGGGCTCCTGCGTGCTGACTAAAATCCTGTCTATAGTGAGCCCAGCAATAAAGAATACGCGTGACAGCCGCGCGGCGCAGATGTAACGCGTACAGCCGGTAAGAGCAGGTTGTAACGAAAGACGGCGACGCCAACACGGTTCCGAAGGCGCCACTGCTTCGAATTCCACCGCGAAGGTCACCAGCCGTTTGGTAGCGTAGGTTTCTCAGCTCGCGACTGCTTTTGTGCAGAGCTGATAGACGAGCGGATGAGACGACGGTGAGTTAAACAAGGTTTATGTACAGCATATATACAGAGGCGTTATAAATTCGGCACTGGGGCCGACAGAGACGCGAAGAGCCGAGCTCTTCTCTCTAACACATAGCTCTACTCTCAAATGGGTCTGCTCTCGACGCGCCGCAGGGCTTCTTTTATATGCACCGGGTCTAACCCAAATGCCCAACCAGAAGCGCCGCTGGTCGTGAGGTCAGAATCCTCCAATGGGGTCGCCGCTGGGCCGCGTCATTCTTTCTCATCGAATCTGGAGAGGCTGCGCTGCAGGTGGCTGCACCCAAGGACGAGTGACGTCGCCAGGCATTGCGTCACCCGCCAGACAGGAAGGCGCCGATTGCTTGCTCGACGGGCTCGCTTGCTGAGGTGACTCACTGCACGTGCGGGACAGAAAGGCGCCGTCGCGTGTTGACGCCGTATAGTTGTTGATCGTGTCAGGCGGGCTCGCGTGCTGCCCTTGACACAGATTTCCTTTTTTCCGAGGCATGGACGTTCGCTGCGGACTTGCAGCCATAACAGCACCCCCGCTGCCAGACTATGCGCCGGAAAGACGAGCTGCTTCCACGGGGCTCGGTTGTCAGGTGCGCTCGTTCGCCAGGTCCCTCCAGGTTCGCCTCCAGGGCCATGGGGAGAATGCAGCTCCAGACTCTGTTCCGGGAACACATCCCATTCTTGAGGACGGATCCCAGCTCCACTGGCTTGTCGCCACAACTTGTCGGCCAGCTTCGCTCGTCTCTGACGATCCTTGGTTTCAGCACTTGTCGATGGTTCTGCAACTTGTCAAAAACGGATCGACAACAGACAACACACGACACAAGCAAGTGCCCTCGGTCACCCGACAGAACACAAGACAAAGTATAGTACAACATATACCTAGCAAAGCGTCTATCGGAGTTTCTTCCCCTCTACATCAAGAGGCACATGTGGGACACAAGACTCTTAAAATGAGAACTCAATTTTTTTACACGTACAACAACGTAACGAATTAGAATACAACACTAAAGTTGGCTCCTTGAGCTCACTCTGGACGAGAGCGCTCAGCTAAGGCCGTGACGAGGACAAAATTTTGCCCCGAATCGCCAGCGAGAAACCGAAAGGTGGAGAAGGTACTAACTGAACGCACGGCCCAATGCGTCTGCATTAGCGTTTAGCTTTCCTTTTTCGTAGCGAACGTCAAAGTTGTGCTGTTGGAGTATCATGCTCCACCTCAGTAACCGGCCACTTTTAGGCGACATGTTATTTAACCAGGTTAGAGGACAGTGGTCCGTTTCAACCACAAACATCGAACCGAAGACACAACAAGCTAGCTTTTGAACGGCCAACACGAGGCAAGCGCATTCCTTTTCACAGATACTGTACGCCTCTTCCCTGCCGCTGAGTTTGCGACTTAAATACAAAACTGGCCTTTCGTTACCAGCACTGTCTTCCTGGCACAATACAGCTCCCATGCCGCGATCATTCGCGTCGCATTGAATCACAAATCTCTTAGAGAAATCGGGTGCCATGAGAACAGGCTTTTCGCTTAGGGCCTGTTTTAGCTGGCACCACGAATTCTCTTTTTCTGAGTCCCATACTACTTTAACCGACTCGGATTTTCGAAGTGCGTCAGTTAGAGGGCTGGCAATGCTAGAGTAATTTTGCACGTAATGCTGATAGTATCCAGCCAGGCCCAAGAATGCCCTTATCTCAGATTTTGTGGTTGGTCGTGGATAGTTCACAACAGCGGCTACCTTAATTTCTGAAGGTCTACGCCGGCCACGCCCCACAACGTGCCCCAGGTGAGAAACCTCGCCACACCCTAGGTGACATTTAGTAGGTTTCACGGTAAGGCCAGCCCCTTTCAACGTGTTCAGCACGACGCGTAAATGCTCGACATGTTCTTCCTGTTGTTGGAGAAGATGGCGACATTGTCAAGATACGGCAGAGTGAACTCAGAGAGGCCTTTAAGAACGCGGTTCATTAAGCCTGAAAAACAAAAGGGTGCATTTTTCAATCCAAAGCTCAGCTTAAGTGGACGATACGTTCCAAATGGAGAAACAAATGTGGCATAGCGGCTAGCACGCTCTGTAAGGGGGACTTGCCAATACCCTCGCAAGAGGTCTAACGTGGAAATATAGCTGGACTGTGACACAGTTTCCACCCTCTCCTCTAGGTTTGGTATCGGGTAAGTTTGGTCTCGAGTTATTGCGTTAAGACGCCGGTAATCGATGCATGGCCTCGGAACTTTTCCTGGCACCTGAACCAATATTAGAGGCGATGTATAGTCACTCTCGCTCGATACTATGACTCCCAACTCCAACATTTTATTGATATCCTCTTTCATGATCTGCTTTTGCACGGGGGAACAACGATACGGCTTGCTAGGGATTGGCTCCTCACAAGTTATCTCGATATCGTGTTCGATCACCGTCGTGTTTCCGGGACGGTCTGAAAACACGTATCCAAACTCGGAAACAATCCTTTTCAAGTCCTCCTTCTAGACTTCACTTAACCTAGGCTCCAGGTTCAACTGCTCTAAGATTACCTCCGATTTCCTTTCGATTACCTCACAAGAGCTAAAACGTTCTACTCCTTCTTCCTCTGAAGCATTCAACAGCTGATTTATGACCGCTCGACGTTGAACGTATGGTTTCATCAAGTTGTAAATTTTGTCCGGCCGCCTTCCTAATTTCACTTAATAATTTGTTTCAGATAGCTTCATGGGTGCCTTCCGCTAGTCCGCGAATTTCCCCGCTCTCTGACAAGTGTCGCATGAGCGTGCAAAGTCTTCGATATCCTTCCAGAATTTCGGCCAATAAAACTTAAGGGAAACTCTAGCCTTGGTCTTTTTTATGCCGAGATGCCATGCCCATGCATTTTCATGCGCCAGTTCCAATAGTTGGCGACGATACAGTAGCCCTGCTTTCTCAAAAAAAAAGAAACATTTTTTCCCCAAGATTACGCTTTCCATTAGCGCTTTAATCGAGAGGTCCTCACGCTGCGCTCGAATGAGCGTTTCTCGATCAACCCTCGACAGCTCACTCCAACTTTCCGCTACAGGCGAGAGCGTCGCCGCCCTCTCGCTCTGATTCAATGGCGCCATGTCGTCTCCCCCTGCTACGGAAGCCGCGCCGATCGCTTCGGCGACGGGCCGCTCGAGTGACTGCTCACATGACTCACGCGGAAAATTTCCTCTCTGAGGTTCCGTCGACCCGACGACAAGGTCACTTGAGAGTTCACCGCATTCAACAAAATCAAGCTCCTGCGAAAGCTTCCGCGCTTGCGATCGTGTGAGGGCAATGTACGCTAAGTTGGGGAAGAACGATTCACCCTGCTCTTTGAGAAGCTGCTCTGAGTTGTTAGAGAAAAGATAAGGAAAACGATCGGAAAGCGCGGCAGACACAGCCGCTTCGGTGCGAAGCTTACCGAACGGGCCTTCAATGACAACCGTGGCGATTGGTAAGCAAGCACTCTGCTCCTCGGCGACTTGCCTGATCCACGCGCATTCTCCTGTAAAGTCATACGTAGACACCAATGAAGGATGGACAACATCCATGGTTGCCGCTGAGTCACGAAGTGCTCGACACGTTTTCCCATTCACACTAATTTCTTGGATATACGGCTCCAACAACCGCATTTTCTTTTGCTTACACTTTTGCTTACAGTTTATTGCGATGTGCCCTTCCTTTTTGCAGTCTTAGCAGATTAGCGGCTTCCGCTTGTTTCCCGATTCTAGGATAGTTGCAAACTTTTGCTTACAGTTCATCGCGATGTGGCCTTCCTTCCTGCAGTTGTAGCAGATTCGCGGCTTCTGTTTG
The DNA here is from genome assembly GCA_013436015.1 of Rhipicephalus annulatus. NCBI lineage: Eukaryota > Metazoa > Arthropoda > Arachnida > Ixodida > Ixodidae > Rhipicephalus > Rhipicephalus annulatus. The sequence continues at coordinate 209,189 of WOVY01009772.1, read as the reverse complement.
TTTTCCGATTCTCGGATAGTGTCACACTGTTGCTTACAGTTTATCGCGATGTGCCCTTCCTTTTTGCTTTCATCCTCTTCTACGCGAACTGCCCTGCTATGCAACTTTCGGCGAGTATAATACTCCTCAGCTAACTCTGCTGCCTTGTTTAGCTGTACTTCACCAAGTTTGTCCTGCAGCCAAAGTTTGACATCCTCCTAGATGCAGCGGTAGAATTGCTCCAATGCAACGCAATTCACCACTTTATCGCGGTCGTCATAAACACCTTCGCCCTTGAGCCATTCAATTAAATCGGCTTTAAGACGAAACACGAAGTCAACGTGTGACTCATTCCCCTTTTTAGCATACCGGAACCTTTGCCTGAAAGCCTCAGGTGACAACTTATAACGTCTCAAGAGCACTTCGTTAACCTCGTCATAGCTCTCAAACGCTTCCCTCGACAAGCAAGTTATCGCGTCGGACACTTCGCCGGGAAGAAGAGCTAACAGGTTCTGCGCCCAAAGAGACCACTCCAAAGCGTTTCGCTCACAGACGTGTTCAAACTTGACGAGATACTTCGCCATGTCCTCGCCTACTACGAACGGTGGCAATTGGTGCCGAATTCTATAACCGCTGACCTGAATCGTCGAAGAAGCTACGCTAGGCGCCTGCGAACACTGTAGTATTGCCAATTCTATTCGTTTCAACTCGAGGCGCTCCTGTCTCTTGGCCTCCTCACGGCGTTCTCGCCTTTCAGCTTCTTCACGAACTTCTCACCTTTCAGCGCCTTCACGTTCGCGAGCTTCTCGCCTTACAGCTTCTTCACGTTCGCGAGCTTCTCGCCTTTCAGCTTCTTCACGTTCGCGAGCTTCTCGCCTTTCAGCCTCCTCGCGGCGTGCTTTGATATCCACCCAGGCCTCATCAACTTCCTCAGCCGACGACACTCCCTCATCCTTCATGATCTCAAGGATCGCTTGCTTTCGATTCGCACGGCCCAAAGTAATGCCGAGTTCCTCACAAATTTCAGCAAGTTTCTTCACTTTAAGGTTCTCCATCGTTCACACTAGCCTCTTGCTGTTTGCCCCTGTCAAGAATTTTCTTGCCGTACCCACTATAAGTCTACTACCAAGACGCGCAAGCAATTTTACACACTTCCGTGTTTACCCCCTCCGCATTAACTTTGGTTTCAAAGCACTTCGACTTTGCTTGAAACGATCAAAGCTCACTCTAATGCTTCACACAGCCCTTCTCTAAACTACTATAACCTGAGCTAGAGTAGTCTGGTGAACTGAGGGGAAAACATCAGGCACTCACCGCATCGATGTCGCTGACGCCGGCCGATCCCGCAGCTGCCAACCACTGTTGCGAAGCGCGCCTCCGACGACGTTACGAAGAGGCGCCGCTAAATCCCACCGCTGCAACCACTGTTGCGAAAGACGGCGATGCCAACATGGTCCCGAAGGCGCCACTGCTTTGAGTTCCACCGGGAAGGTCACCAGCCGTTTGGTAGCGTAGGTTTCTCAGCTCGCGACTGCTTCTGCGCAGAGCTGATAGACGAGCGGACGAGACAACGGTGAGTTAAACAAGGTTTATGTACAGCATATATACAGAGGCGTTATAAATTCGGCACTGGGTCCGACAGAGACGCGAAGAGCCGAGCTCTTCTCTCTAACACATAGCTCTACTCTCAAATGGGTCTACTCTCGACACGCCGCAGGGCTTCTTTTATATGCACCGGGTTCAACCCAAATACCCAACCAGAAGCGCCGCTGGTCGTGAGGTCAGAATCCTCCAATGGGGTCGCCGCTAGGCCATGTCATTCTTTCTCATCGAATCTGGAGAGGCTGTGCTGCAGGTGGCTGCACCCTAGGACGAGTGACGTCGCCAGGCATTGCGCCACCCGCCAGACAGGAAGGCGCCGATTGCTTGCTCGACGGGCTCGCTTGCTGAGGTGACTCACTGCACGTGCGGGACAGAAAGGCGCCGTCGCGTGTTGACGCCGTTGAGTTGTTGATCGCGTCAGGCGGGCTCGCGTGCTGCCCTTGACCCAGATTTCCTTTTTTCCGAGGCATGGACGTTCACTGCAGACTCGCAGGCATAACAAAGTGCAAGAAAAAAAAATGGTTCCGTATCTGCATGTAGACTGCAAATGTCATCTAAAAACAATAGTCTTGCGTGTAGAGAGACTAACAAAACATTTATTTGATGTTCTGCGCGAAAAAATCGGTGAATGGTATTCCGGAGGTGCTGCATTAGTGCCTCGAGCGTGCAGCGGATGCGAACGAGTGCATCACGTCACGTCACACGTGTGACATGAGTACCATCTGGCAGTTTTTTTGGTGGGGGGGGAAGCAAAGCGAATGACCGTGAGACGGGCGCACGCACCCGCCTCAGAGGTGATAAGATGAAGAACGCAAGACGACGGGTAGGGGCCACCACCGTCTCGTTTTAGCAAAGCGTTGGAAACACTCGCCTTTCCGTGCAAGCCTCGGATGGTTAGCGCAGCGTGATAAGCACTACGGTTCTTAAAACTACTTATGTATGCCTTTTATAGTAAAAGGCGCACATGCAGAATGTATACGTGTTGTTATGGTGCCCCCGACACGCGCAATAATTGCTTTTTTATCGACAATTGCACAAGTATGAACGCTGAATCTTGAGAAACATAGGTGAGCACTGCGGATGGGGTCGGCCGTTTCAAATAGCCGGTGCTGTTAAGAGTGGACGAACAGACAAATGTACAGACAGACAGACAGACAGACAGACAGACAGACAGACAGACAGACAGACAGACAGACAGACCATAAGTGTTGCGTCGAAGGTCCCCAAGAAAGACTATCGTCTTTAAAAAAGGGAGAGCCACCGTCTCTGTCGCGCCAGCCTGGCGTCAGGAGTCGGCTTCAACTTACGCAGAACCGTTCAGCGACAACACGTGCGAGCGCGGAAATATAAAAGAGAAAAAAAAACGAACCCCCCCCCCCCCCCAATTCCCGCAGCCTCACCAGCTCGGCGCCCGGCGCCAGCATCACTAGAGAGTTTTAGCAGAGCGGGCCAGCGGCCAGCGGAACGGAGCGGACCAGCGGAAACGCCACTGCGCATGCGCCAGTACGCTGAGGCGGCGAGCGGCTTTACGGCGCTGCGCGCTCGCCCGCTCGTTTCGTCATCCCAGCGCAGCGCGCAGCGGCGGCCGGGCGAGCGAGCGTAGTTATTCAAAATGGCTGCCTCCAACGGTCGCGGTGTCGCGTCGCCAGCCGTGGTCGCGTCGAACGCTTCTGAAACAGGAATGTCTGAAACAGGAAGTCAGGAGCAGGGGGTCCTGCAGTATGCTCTGGGGCATTGTTCAAAGCAGTTATCAGCGGCAATTTGCAGCGGCAAGCCAGACACTGTCTGTTAAAAAGCGCTGTAACAAACAGCTGGCTTGGAGCTTCGACTTCAGTTGGCGTTGGTGACGTACTTTCCTCAGTTTAACGACTTCGCTAAAAGATACAAATCACCGTTAAAGTAAAATAATATGTACTCAAACATAAAATTCGTGTTTGTATTGTGGTTTTAGCATCTAAAAATAAACCTTCACTTTTTTTTCCTATCAGGGTAGTTCAAATTTGAATGGACAGATTGCGCAGTACAACGCTTCGCTGGGGGCAGCAGCCGATCGCTCAGCTAAAACTTTTTTTCGCGCGTCGTTCCGCTGGCGCTGCGCTCGTCCGCTCCGGTTCGCTGGCCGCTGGCCCGCTCTGCTAAAACTCTTTACTTTCACCGTCGCCTGCATGCAGAGGCATTTGTGCGTCGCTGTTTCGTCGCGGTTTTTTACAGTGCCTTACGGCACACTTTATTGAAGATATCATACATCTCCCTGCATTTGGGCAAACACAGTCCAGTGTTACTCTTTTGATTTCAATAAAAGAGTACAAACAGCTTTCCGTTTATCAGTTGTCAAGGTACGACATTGTGTCATGCACTAAATAAAAGAGTACTAGTGCATGCGCGAGAGGTTACTGAAACACTGGCCTTATATGTTGATGCTCGTATTCTACGAAACAAGTCGAATTGGTGATTTTAGGAAATTATCGCAAAAAAGAAACAAATCGAAGGCAGTGAGACAGAGAAAGATCAAAATTGAAAATCGATTGGTTGATGTTTGATTAGATGTTGCGTACTTTGATGATGAACATCAAGTACAAAAGTTGGAAGTCAGGTTCAAAAGTCAGCAGGAGAGCTTATGTCACCGACATTTGCTCACTCTTTTGAATAGTAAGTGTAGTTCTTATATTCCGGCCTGGATTTGTAACAGTAAACCACGAAAAAGACAACCAGTGTACTGCTGTGGAGATAATGTACCGGCTATAAAAATCCCTATTTTTGAAAGAGCAATTGCATGCAGTAACAAAAGGAATATTGAGGTTCGTACTGCATTATTTCTTGACCCCAACTGCACGCGGACGTTCGCGAAAGAGATGTGCAGAAGAATTATTTATTTGGAGGGAGACCAACCCGCCCATTGGTAATTCGTGTACGTCATACTTAACCGTGGCGCGCGTTTCGGCATTCAGTTTTACAGCAGTGTGATGCTGAATAAAGGTAAGCGTAGCCACTTCCCATAAATAAGATCACTTAAAGACTGAAAATGAGTAAAAACCACTCTATATCGCGAAATAATACGCATAAATTCTACTTGGGAAATAAGAAATCGTCGAAATGCTAAAAAGGCGCTGCTGCCCCAGTGTGCAGCTCGCGGCAGTTCACGCAAATGTTAGTGTAGGCACGCTAAAATACCCATGCAACGTTTACGTGCGAAAGCGCATTGTCTTCAAACAGCTGATAATAGACTGCTGTCGCTGACACGCGTGTACCTCCCGACATGAATCAGCGAAATATCTCACAGCACACGCACGTACGAGAAACATTCGTAGGTTTCGACAGCCGAACACAGCCTCGTCCACGAATTTCGGTGAGCGTAACACCTGCGGTTCACGGGGAAGCTCTAAAACGATGAAGAAACACACGTTAATCGTTCTTGCCGAAAGGCTCACCACGAACCGAAGTCGGAGCCGAAAGCGCTCACCGTGATTGTCTCGAGTTCATGAAGCCCTACAAGCTATTGGCGGATTAAATGCATGCATATGGCACCAAAAACAGTTCAAGGTTCCGCTGACGGTTTGCAAAAAGCCACTTGGTAGATAACTCGCAAAAAGCCTCGCCTTCATGCGGTGCCGCTGTGGTGCAATGGGTACGACATCTGCTTTAAGTGCATGTGGTCCCGCGTTCGACTCTAGGGCTGTGCGTGCTTTGTATGTTAATCTCGCTGATAGAAGTGCTTGTGGTACTAATGGTTTTCTAATTACCTGTAGTCAAAATATCCGCCGCATTATCAGCGAGAAAGCGCTCTCATAAGCGTAAAAAAATGCTTCTTTTTTCGCCACCGCGTCAGGGCGGGCCGCCTACGGAAATGTCACGCCTAACCGCAGCAGGCCGTAACTTGGCAGAAAAAATTTGACCGAAAATTCCGGCAATTCTAAAGGCCACTTCGAAACGGAGTGGTTTCTCTGGGACGCGGCTACGAAGCCGCGTAGAAGCGGCGATAATTAGAGTTGATTTTCAGCCTGCAGACGTGTAGTCATGCCAGGATTTGACTAAGAAAGTACTGTGGGAGGAGGGTAGGGGGATCATAGCGGAGACCCAAAAGTAGAAGCTGTGCGTGAGCTAGACAGAGAAGCCATAGAAGTTCCAGGTTCGTGCTCGCGTGGACAGCGTAACACCTCAGCCACTTTTATTTTTTATGGCGATATGAAAACCACCGCACCGAGCACCGCGGCACTCCTTCCGCAAGACACCAAAGATTGGCAATTCATTCATAACTTTACCTTCTGTGATTTTATTAGTAAGTCATATTACGGTCAGAATGAGTACATAATTTTCAGGTTGGGATATAACGTCAGTTACCTGTTCATGTTTAGAACGGGAACTTGCTATATTAGTGAAGATAACAAAAATAGAAAGAGGTGTTCGAGGGGCAAGCACAGAACATCAGGATGGTTGGCGTGAGAAGTGCGTGAGCTATATTTGTGCAACAGATTGCGCGCTTCATCAAAAATACAGCAATATGACATAATGAATAATGTATTATAGTGAAGGAAAAAAAGGAACTGCCTCACTGCTTACAAAATTCACTAGGTTTTAACGTGCGTACTTAACTCTTTCAAATAATTATTCGCCCGTACTATAAGGAGTGTCTTTAAGTATACGGCGATTTGACAAGACGATCTCCTAGGTTTCAAAAAAAAAGAAAGTTTGACTGTAATAAATATGCTTCTCACAACCACTACAATATCGCCCAAAGCGATGTGATCACTCAGTTTCCTTCGGCTCTCAGGAAAAATTCATTTGCAGCAAAGCCAAATAACCAGTTTTTCATAATGTGCACAAGATTCAACTTTGTTGTATCAATAATGCCATAAAAGATCAAATTATTACGTACAGAGAGATTTAGCGCTTCATCAAGGCAGGTTCGAAGGCTAAAAACTTGACAAGCGATTTCAGCGATGTCGGTTTGCACTGTTCCGAGTTGCTGCTTGAAGGTCTATAATTTTTGCAATGGGTTTCCACGTTTGTTAAGCGTTTATTGAGTTCATACATGGTTTCAATGGTTGTGGGTAGCTGACGTTTAGCATATTCTACTTTTCAAAGAGGCTTATATAGCCCGGTAGATTGCCCGATCAGTTCTAGAAGTGTAATGCTGCTGAATAAGGTAATGAATTTTGCTCAAGGTTACCCTCGATCTGCAGAATGAAATGCACAACAGCAATGCATTCACCAACTAACAAAAACGAGCACCGAGGGCTCGGCAAGATGTAGCCGCTCGTTGTTTTTGTGAATGAGCTGTGGGATGAATTAACCTGAACGGCGAACATGAACAAGATTGTAGGCCCTCTTGCAGTACAGCTGCATATCCACAAAGCGAGCAGCCTGGCACCAGTGGTTTTATAGGCGCAGTAATGACGGCTCTCAATACTTATGCTGCCTGCCAACCTGTACCGAGCACCATGAACGGTGAGGTCGATACAGCCTGCCCATTCAAAGCTTTGATAACTGTTGCGTCAAGATGCGTTGCAATAGCCGCAATACTATCGCATGCGTAATGCCATGAAGTAGATGAAATTTGCATGTGTGTTGAAGCAATACCGTCCAGTCCACGGAGGAGCATCAAGATGACATTCTAGTAAACACTTGCATGCCGTTTAGCAATGTGGTAGTCAACAATGAACCGGTACAGCCACCCAATCTATACGCAGTCACATTATGTTACGCTAGTTCTTTTATTATCATAAAATTCTGTACTATACATATTACGGTGAGCACTTTCTCGAAGACAGCGTGTTTCACTCATTGAAGAACGGGGGAAGGGCGCTGTTAGGAGGTGCTAATGAGCCACGCCAAACGCAGGCCTGAAACGAAAACAAGAATAACGCGGTAATAGCCTAGATAGCAAAGCCGACGGGAATTATATCTGCAAAGATGCGCATGTGGTGCTCAACTGTAAAACGCCAAGTGACTGCTTTTGAAGATAAGAGAGGACGTCCCATATTGCACGAAGCAAAACAGGGGACGACCCTGGCATCAAATATAGAGCTATGTGTGCCGTCTTTCCGGTGCAGGAAAAATAGATCGCACTCGAACGGATCACCGGCCGCAGCTCTTTTTCAGAGCACAGGAGAATGCCTTCTGCAGTTCGAGTTCAACTTTTGTGTTATGACGCAAAGGAGGGGACGTAGAACCCATGACCTTTGCGAGGAAAAGAGAAATTTGCGCAACTTCCGGTGCGCCGCACGTGTGAGCGTTCTGATGCGTGTGTAATTGTGACGTCCGGGGAATCTCTGAAGCCATCGCCATGACAGAACCCTCCTATTCACCCGCGCTGCCTCCCCTACCCCAAGGCGATTGCGTGTTACCGTGCCGGGAGTTGCACTCGGAGCGGCGACCTGTGACCCAGTTTATGAGGCCATTAGTTTCAAGTGCACCTTTGCCTTGTGCGCCCCTTACCGTTCTTTTGGGAGAACCCTGCAGGCCACGTGATGTCACCTACCTTCTTGCGGTTTCTTTTTCTTTTGACGGCTTCGTTACAATAGCCGCCTTTCTGTGCACTCTTTAGTCCCGAGAACACAATCTTAATGCACCATGCAAATACTGCAGTAGGCTAAACATTTCTTTATTTCTTTTTTGTTGGTTTGTTTCTAAAAGCTTATTTTTTAGCAAAGAAATATTATGCAGTCACCGCATGGATCTGATTGATGATTGATTGATATGTGTGGTTTACCGTGCCAAAACCACCATCTGATTATAAGAGACGTCGTAGTGGAGGGCTCCGAAAGTTTCGACCACCTGGGGTTCTTTAACACGCACCAAAATCTCAATTTTCGCCTCCATCGGAAATGCAGCCGCCGCAATCGGGATTTGATTCTGCAACCTGCGGGTCAGCAGTGGAGTACCTTAGCCAATAAACCACCGCGGTGGGGCTCCCCGGATCTGTGGCTATGACTCAATATTTTATCGGGGCCACCTCAATTCGAGACTACCATTCCTTAAAGCATGCGGCTTAGGGTGTTCTTTACGAACGACTTTCCATGCCGCGCGAGAATGGTAGACAGTGGTGCATGACACATTGCGGCAATGACAAAACAATTGGACATGCCAGCTCCCAAAGACTACAGTAACTGCATATCTTGTCTTTATGCATCACAGTAGCGCATCTGTTTTCTAACGTCGATAGCAAGCATGCACTGCGGAGAAGCAGGTACACAGGCCGCACACGCTGAAAGCGGTTGCGGTCCACCTGGAATCTATCAAGTGACCATTGGGCGCCGTATATGACGAGTTAGCTATGAACTGGTGGTTTTAGGTGCTATAGATTTTTCTCGTTAAGCTCCGGCAGAAAAGTATGTAAGCACCATTTTGAGAAATCATTCTGAAAGAAGAAATCCTGTAGGCTTAGTGTGGCACGCTTTGAATTTCGGAGGACGTAGGTTTTATGTTTGTGAGTTGTTACTTATCTGCAATAGCTGGCACCACTTGACCTTGCGACAGTGGCGGTGCTTGGTATTGGGCGCTACGCTATGCCTCTGCGCTTTGCGTAGCCTGACAGACTAAAAAAAAAGAGGAAGGCGGGCACGCCCACTGAGAAAGATGCGTGTGGACCTCGGAGGCGATAAGGTGTAGAACGCAAAGCGACGGGCAGGTGCCACCACCGTGTTGTTTTAGCGAAGCGTTGGAAACACTTGCCTTTTTTAACATCGCGTTGCATTATCACCGCAGCGTTACGGTTCTTAGAATTACTTATGTGTGCCTTCTCAAGTATGAAGACACACATAAAAAAATTGACTTGTTGTTATGAGGCCTAATATATGCGCAATAATTGCTTTTTAACTGATAATCGAACAAGTATGAACGCTCAAACTTGAGCAATATTTGTGGGCGCTACGGATGGGGTTGGCCTTTTGGTGAATCGCTCAATGCCGTTTGGGGTATCGTTACGGTGGACAAACAGACAAATATACAGACAGAAAGACAGACAGATCAAAATTGTTGCATCGAAGTACCCCAACAAAGACTATCGTCTGTAAAAAGAGCACGGCTCCGCCGTGTAGCTATGGTTGCTAACCAGGCAAGATGGCGGACCAATGCACTACTCTGCTCTCGAAGAGAGCATATTTTTCTGTATCATTCTGGGTCAGGCTTTCTGGCTTGATCTTACTCAGATTGTCACTATACCTACTCGATCGTACGAATCGGGAGAATCATTGCTTGATTTGGTATTTTTAAGCATGCATATCGTGCAATCTAATTATCGGTGCAAATTATTGGAAGACATATCCGACCACAAAAGGGTGATCACACATGTAGCCACCACACGTACGTCTCGGGCAAAACAGAATAAAACTACATAAGTTCTCGATTTTTTATTGCAGATGATATTGGAATAATAGACTACTTAGAGCAAAGATATGATAATTTTAGCCAGTGTATCTCACTGAATACTACATCCCCAATTGATGCATGGCACATGTTTGAAGGCGTTGTATTGAAATCAGTTGAACGTGTTGTTCCTAAGCACACCAAGAAAGTTAATACACAAAATCCATGTATAACCCGATAAAAATTCATAAAAAATGACTCTTGAAAAGAATGAGGGCAAAAAACATTTGTCTTTAAACAGACGCTGTTACGTCAAGTCTCTTTCTAGGGAACTCAGAATAGAAGTTATTCAGGCGAAACACAGGTACATGAATGGAACACTCACCAATTTCATTATAACATCACCAGGAAAGTTTTGGAGGTACCTTGCAGGACCGAAACCTGAGATTCAATTTTCGAAGAACGCTAACGTAACTATCACGAATAATTATGAGATGGCTTGTAACTTTAATGAATATTTTGTATCAGTTTTCTTTTGGGACAATAACTCAACCCCACAGGTATAATTTTCTTGTAAACAACGTTTAGCTGAGCTAACCATAACGCGCTTCGTACTATCTGCAGTAAATGGAATACATTCAATGCACAAGAAAAGGTATCCTTTTATTTTGAGCTCGCTGAAGGGTAACCTACAATAGGTACATTCAGTGTGGCTTACGAGCGTGAAAACACATCAACGCATGGCGGGACGCGAAGTGCAACTCTCTGCCTGTTAGCTAGCAGCTGATCGTCGCTGCATACTCTCAGCGTGTTCACAACCATCTACGTTTAGTACACATGTCGACATTCGCCACGCACAACACCCACAGAGGTGTCACTCACCCCGTTTATCTGCGTGCGGAGATATTTTCACTCCAATACCCTGCAGAAAATGAACCATTTCCATCTGTGTCGTGGACTTCGATGCCAGTCAAAAAGAAGGATTGTTATGATGCTAACATGACCGCTCAATAAAAAGTTGGCAGATCTCATGTGCAGTGGGAATCGATTATATGCGAAGCACGAATGAGAAATGTTGATATGTCACTTTAAAATCAGCACAACGTTACGAGATGCAGGTAAGTGATGCCGTACATGACTTCCGTGTCATGATTATCATGACACGGAAGTCATGTGCCGTTTAGCTTCGTCATCTATTCACGTCACGTAATACCAAATTTAGTATATGTGGAGCTAGTGAAACGGCCGCGAGCACGCTATGAGCGTGGTATATTGTCGTGTTCTTACATGACATGCGTGTCACGATTATCATTTTTGCACCAGTTAAATAATTCGTTATCCATGCATATCACGTAACACCAAATTTGGTATATGTGGAGCTAACAAAAAGGCAGCGAGCGCATCATGAAGGGCCCAATATACTCCAATGTAATGTTGAAGCGCACGCACGCTGGGCACAGCAACGCTAAGTAATCAAAACGTGAGCACTCTACAGTCTGACGCCAAACACGACCAGCGTCTGTCGGCGCGGCCCGACGGCAACCGGCGCGAAATGCGACATGCTGCATTTTGCGCTGACGCTTTACCCAGACAACACTTCGTGCGCCTTCCTATTTTCGTGAAGGAGGGACGCCGGACGCAAAGAAACGCGCATGCGTCAAAGCAACGCAGCGCGCGCCTGCGAGTATATGGCAGGACCGGCGTCTGGCGTAGCAACGCCAGCAAGCACCCGTGCCGCTTCCCTTCAAAACGTATTGGCGCCTTGACTGTGGCATGCAGTCACGTTCTCACATGACACGCACGCACCACATTTGACATAAGTTAAGCTAGCGAAAGGGCCGCCAGCGCATCATTAGCGTGGCATGTAGTCAAGTTGTTACATGACACGCATCTCATGATTATCATGTTTATACTAGTCGCATACATTCGTCATCCATTCACGTACCGTAACACAACATTTGGCATATGGGACGCTAGCAAAACGGCCGCGAGCACATCATGAGCGTGGCATGTTGTTATGTTGTCACATGACACGCGTGTCTTGATTTTCATGTTATAGTCTGTCGATTGTGTGCGCCATGCAATCATGTCATACCATACCAGTTTTTCAACATTCCATGTGAACGAAACCACCGCAAGAGCGGCAGGACCATGAAATACAAACCATGACATTCATGTCATGATTTTCATGTTATAACTAGCCAAAGATGTTCTTCATACAGTCATGTAATGCCACACCAAGTTTGGTACTGATACCATTATCGAAACGGCCAGGAGAGCTAAAAGTCGTTAACGGCTAGATAGATAGATGCGCACAAAGTCGCCGAAGTTCGCTTAGAAATGTTTCGCATTTAAAAAAAAGGTGTGGTGTCTCGAATGCCACTGGAGTGGCGTCTCAGACCTAACTAACATTGTTGCTGACACACTCACTCACTCGGACCTAGTTAACTCTGAGCTACGCTCCGGCACCAAAGCTCGTCCCCAGAAAAGCGCTTCCAAATATATGTATACTGGCGACGGCGACTCTTCTCAGGCCGTAAAGAACACGTTCTCTAGTCGCACCTGAAAGGTTCGCCACTGAAGTCGTAATAGAATTACCCGTTGCACCACAAAGGTAAACAGTTTGCCCAAGTAGTACCCATCTGGCGTCTAGTCGGCCTTAATACTCCCTATGAATGCTGCCCGTCTCACTCAACCGACAAGTGTCTCTGATCTCGTCCATTAGCAGGCAATTACCGAGCAGTTTCCGAGGGCTGACGTATAGGTTCACCAAAACGCACCGCGGAAATACGCACAGTTTAAATCTAGGTCCTTTTTGGTGCGCAGAAACGCCGGTTGTGGTCCAAAGACCAGGCTAGCGCGGAGAGTTTACTACACAAACAAAATGTATTCTCAGTTTAGGCAGTGCAACGGTCACACTAACCTTCAAACTGGTAAGGTATCAATTAAAACTCACAAAATGAAATAGAGGATATTCGAAATTACAAGAACAAACTTACCGCATCATGCATTACATGCATAATGTCGACCCCTTACGCACCTGGCCATGCACTGCGCTGAGTGCCAGTGTTAAGCGCGATTCTCCACCAGAGACGTATTGTTTAGACACCACGATCACACGTGGCGTGAGGCCTACCATATTGCCGCGAGGGCTCCCATGTGCGTTAGTCATCCTTTTTTGGCCTTATCGGTCAAGAAATTCGCGCTACTCTTAGAAATGGATTAGACTGGTGGAGAGGGGGGCGCAATACGTGTGTTCTTGGTTTGTGTTAGTGCCCTCTGTTTCGCCGACGATTCGCATGCACGGGATTTTGTTGGGCACCTGGTGTAAACGTTCTATATATTCGGTTCAAGCATTAAAGCTTTCAGTTGTGAGTAAGTGTTTGTGGGTTACCCTTTCTTGTCCGTGTTATTTTTTTGCGCTACATTTACGTTGTTATGGATCAGTAACAACTCGCTCACCTCTCCGCTTTCCTCCTTAAGCCATGAGTCATGCATCCACGATGTTTGTAGTGGTGGTAGTAATAGTGGTAGTAGTCACCGCCGTAGTAGAAGGTAGCGACCTCCACGGCCCGACTAAAAGAGTGGCACACGTGAGGAGGAAACCCGTGCACAAAATTCATAAGTGAAATATTAGTTGTTTCAGATGAACTCACTTACAGAGACGAGTATCAATGACCTAATCTCGAATAAAATTTGCCCCGAATGTGATGCTTACTAAAAACAATCTTGTAACAGGAGGACGCACTTTGAGCACTGTATATGACCAGCAAAGGTTGCCACGTTCTTGGTTTTACCTTCTTGGTAAACCTTCTTGGTTTTAGCAAGATTCAGTGACGGTTGGGCCGCAGTGCCATGAACAAGTAATGGCGAAAGGTGGGAACTGGTCACAAAGCGCAGGCTGTGAAAGAGTGCACGCGTGCCTTCTAGTCCGGTCGTGCCACGTCTTGTTTAACCCTTGAAATATCTGCAAAAATGGCGGTATTTCTGTATGATGAGTATGTGATGAAACGTTGCGAGATTGCGGTACTCGGAGTGTACACTAGATGGACGGGTGGATGGGCAGACGCACGGGCAGACGGACAGACAGACGGACGGATAGATGGACGGACGCATGGACGAATGAACACAGGGACGGACGCATGAACGAACGCATCAAACAGTCGCACAGACTGGCGCACGGACGGAAGGAAGCAGGAACGAACAAACGAACAGAAGAGCAGATGAATTGACCGTTGCTTCGCCCTACTCATCATCATGCACTCTGTGAATATGGTGTGTTATTTTTTTTTCTGTCGCGAGTGTCTGTTAAGGCACTCGAGGCACTCTAGGAGGAATAGTGGGCGTGGTGCCTTGAAGTGGTCGTCTTGATGCAGCGGCACGCCTGTTTAACGCTCGTTTTAAACAAAAGTCACAGCATATCCACAAACTGAATGATGATGACTGGATCGAAGTGTCCATCAGTTCGTCCATGCTTTTGTCCGTGCGACCATCTGTTCATCCGTCTCCGCGTTTGTGCGTACGTTCATTCGTCCTTCCGTGTGCCCTTCCATGCATCCATCGTTCCGTCTGTTTGTGTGTTAGCGCGTTCATTTGTACGTCCGTCCGTGTGACCATCCTTCCATGCGTCTGGCTGTCTGCCCGTCTGCCTATCCGTCTGTCTGCTCCTCTGTCTGTCCATGCGTGCGTCCATCCGTCTGTACGTTCATATAGTGACGCTTCAAGTACCACCATCTCACATATTTTGATCATATATCCTTGATATACAAGTACCGCCATCCAGTGGACATTCCAAGGACTAAACGAGAGATGCCAAACTTCTACTACTACTACTACTACAACTACTACTAATATTACTACTACTACTACTACTACTACTACTACTACTACTACTACTACTACTACTACTACTACTACATACATACATCGGCGATGCATGACCTAGGGGATGAGAAGCTTCACCCCAAAAAAGGAAGACAGTATCTCTCAAGCAGTGTAATAGACGACGCTGTCTCACAGAAGTACATGAAAACTGCAGTTGAGTGCGGATATTCGTGATGGCGCTGTACCTGTACTATCTGACTGGCTGCTGCGTAGGTGGTGCCTGGGTGTGCGAGGAGTACCTTGCTCAGTCTCACCGTACGTGGTGGGTCATTGGTGGGGCAGGGACGAAGCAGAGTGACTGGTGCATTGAAGATTCTTGCGCTGGGCATCCGTGTCTCGCGTTGGTGTTACGTGGCTCGCGTTGGAGTTGGTGTTACCCGCGCGCTGTCTACATTCTCGAACGCTCGGATGCATTCATAGACGGATGAATGGACGGGTGGACGAACGGACATCGAGACAGACAGAGAGACAGACAGACGGACGCACAGCCAAACAGCCAAACAGAAAGATGGACGAATGCACGTATGGAAGGATGCACGGTCGAACGCACAGACAGATGCACAGAACTACTGATGGACGTACAGACACTTCGACCCACTCATGATCATTCACTGCGTGTACATGCCTCGGTATTTTAACTTTCTTTCGATGACGTTGAGCTTCCTGCGATTGCGGCCCCGAACTTTCAACACATTGTTCAAGCTGCTGCGCCCCTCTGCCAAGCCGAATACTCTGTGGTAGCCATTGTGGCACGAGGAACACGCTCGTTTTTATTTGAAGGCAATCTGCCAGCCCAATAAAAAAAAACGGGTGCAAACAGTTGCTAATGTCTCTTCTGACCTTCCCTGATTGGTTAGAGCGATTGGTTACTGCATGATGTTTCGCTATTCTCCAAAGCATTGTACCTAATCTATAAAAGAACGTTTCGCTAGTTTCCAAAGCATTGTACCTAATCTATAAAACAACGTATACCGCTGCGGATTACTATAGTTACTTACATGGCTGGTGTCACACATCCTGATGCAGGCGTGCAAACGCCTGACAGTGACACAGAAGCCGCCGACATCGATGCCCGTCCCGGCTTTTCGTAAGGAAGCTCCACTACCATGGCGCGCAGGTCGGGACACTTTGCGAACCGGAAGCGTCCCGTTTGGCGAACCATGATCACGGAGGTTGAACGGCTGTCACACTCGTGGAAGAGCTCGCGTGTCGCAGTGCGGTCGTCGAACGCCTGCTTCCACGAGCCACGGAAGTCTACCACGCTCACCATGCACACCAGGGAGGCCGCCGTGATGCTGCCTGCAGCGTCAGTGAGGAGTCGTCTAATAAGGGCCCCGAGGGAAAAGAATTAGCGGATACTTTGTAAATTCCAAACACGTGTTTTGTGAAAGCCAGTGCCACTGAAGGTAACCCGACTACTTCGACAAACCGCCTGACAAAGAAGCGTTACCAGCCATGCCGCTCTGCCATTACTTGATTTCTGAGAGAGTGAAATGGGAAGATGCCATAGTTTGATCTGTTTTAAGGCATAGACCGACGGACAGTCACTACGAGTGCGAGCCAGTGAAGGCTCCCGCCCCAATAGTGTCGAAGCCACTGCGCATGCTCGAGGGCCGAACAATGTTTATTTTGCGTCAGACACGCTCTTTCTCTCATTGGACGGGGAGCCCCAAAATTTACTCCAGAAATTTCCCATTCGAAACATGCCATGCAGCGCGCAATGAACGGACAGCTGTAGGTCAAGACAAAGACAAAACTCACTCATTAGATCGGAAAGAGATGAGGTTGTGAATTAAAAAATGCTGCTTGAGACGCATTTTTCACATAGCTACATAAGCAAAAACAAGGAACATAGCCAATGTTTTAAAGATTGTTTGTGGATTTGAGAGCCCGTATGGGCTCAGTTCAACATTGATTCAAATTTGCATTGTCTTTGCTGATGACAGCAGCTTATCTGAAGGCCGCCGCGGCGGTCTAGTGGCCGTGCTACCCGGATTCGGACTCGCAGGTCATGGGATTGAATCCCGGCGGCGGTGACTGCATTTTCAATGAAGGCGAAAACGCTGTATGCCCGTGTTCTCAGATTTTGGATAACGTTTTCACGTTAAATTTTCAGAGCCCTCCACAGCGGCATCTCTCATAATCATATGGTGGTTTTGGAATGTAGAACACCACTTATCAATCAATAAAATCAGGTTATGTGAAAAAAATCATGACCACTACACACATTATTCAAGTTTTTAAAAAGATATTGCCACTGAGAGTCTGCTCGTTAGCCCTAACTATTTATTCATACCTACTTACAGTTCTGGCCATAGGTGGCGCTGAAAGTGCCACCTACGGCCTATTTGAAGACTCACCTTTGCAGCATGAACCGAAAACAGCACTTGCAAAGCGCCTCGGAAGCACAAGCTTTGGGGACCCCCATTCGGCACTCGCTATAATAAACCAACGTCTTCAATGCACAGATCTTCCAATTGGGACACGCAGTAAAGGCAAAGAAAAATTTGTCAGGCTACAAGATGAATGCTTGCGAACGCCTAAAACGTTAAGCATAAAGAACAGAAGAAGAAGAACAGAAGGTTTTATTGTGCTAAATGAAGAAGAATACATGTGCATGATATACAGAAAGAGGTCCCATAGTCAGAGACTGCAGGGGGACCTCTTGTACAATGTAGAATTGAGAATGATTGTGATGTTCATAGGGAAACAGAGCTACAGTAAAATGCAATTGAAACAAATAAAGTAAGATTATACCCTTGTAATCTCACAGAAACAATTTAAAAGTAAGAATAACGTGCTAACTTCAATGACAAATTATTACAGAACGCAACTCACAATGAACAGGAATCAATTAAGAAACAGCAAAACAGGCTAGTTAGTTGACATGATATGATTTTTTAACTTCGATTTAATTACCTTCAGGGTACGGCATACTTTAATGTCGGAAGGCAAACTATTCCAAAAAGAAATTCCGGAAAAATGAATGGTTTGTTTGCCATAATTGGTGCGAACTTTTGGCAGTAGAAAGTTATTGTTAAGGGCAAACCTTGTGACATTGTTATTTGAGAGAATGGTAGTGAAATATGGAAGTTGGTTATTTATAGTTCTATACATGTAAATACCAAGGTTATATTTAACTAGCTCAGATACAGTTAATATATTGTTTTCGTGAAGTAGTGACTTAGCGTTAGAGAGATAAGGGCTTGATGTGAGAATTCTTATCGCTTGGTTTTCAATTGTCTGAACTGAGGTAAGATGAGTGGTGTATGTGTTGCCCCATGAAGTAATACAGTAAGAAATGTGCGAATGAACAAAAGAAAAATACAGTGACATAAGTATTGATGGATTGAAATAAAGACGAGATTTAATCAGTAGTCGAATGCCATACGTCATTTTTTTCCTAATATATGCAACATGACGGTGGTATTTCAAGTTACTGTCGAGTTCAACGCCTAGGAATCTACAGCAGTCGCTCACAGGGATGTCATTGCGCGCAAATATAGAACCCCGCTTATCACGATAATAAGATAATTTTAAAACACGATATGCTCCACTAGCGCGACATCAAGAGTCTCGAGTGTCATTATTCACTAGTACTCTAAATTGTTATAAAAAATCTTAATGTGCGTTACGAAATGTTACAATCATGGTTTTGTCTTTATGTTTATTTCGGCAAAACAAATTGCGTTTCCATGAAAAAAGACGTGGCTGGTTCAAAAGTTTTATTTTTGCTGGGTTGTGTTTCGCTCACGTGGTTGGGTCTAAGTGGTACCTATACACCAAAACACAGCGACCTTAGTGCTTGCTGCTATATTGAAAAGCGCCAGGTGTTGTCTGTTGCAAGCGCGGCGAAGCAACACTCTCAAATGCACAGGTGAGCAGACGCTCTGCAAATGAAACACAAAACTTCACAAATCGAGTCCGGCTGTAAGCATGTTTCGCGCTGTTCTTGTGCTGGAAGTTTATGCTGATTTCGTGTGAAACGTGAAGGAGACCTTCCTCGACTGTCCAGAATGTCTACAGCACATGCATTGTTGACTACGGAAGCAGCTTCACCAGGTACGTACTATTGTTATTGAAAAAAAACGCGAACAGCGGAAAGCGTTGCTTTCGACTCAGTCGAACTGCGGCGTGTCTTATCTGCGACAAGGCAGAATTGGTGCTGTAAGCTGAAGTCAACGTAGCGTTAGAATCTGGTTCCAACTTATGCTCATGCACCACATTAGTATCAATTGCCAGTCCTGCCGGGCACTCGGAACACTCGCGTGGGGCAAAAAGGGCCAGCTAGAACAGGATTTTCAAATGCTGCGGTGACCGCGGCTGAAAGCACATGTACATTCGGCTAGTGAATGTCAAGACATGTCGCAGTTCAACCGGGTCGAAAGTTACGCTTTCCGCGCCGTTTACGTCTGTTAGAATCGTGATAGTAGGCCGTTACGGTTGTACTGAACATGCGTGGTGCGTGCATGCACGCGTGAGTCGTAATACGTATATCCTATTATTGATATGCGGCCTGCGAAATAGTACGGCAATATTTTTGTGTCTCATACTACAGGCATACTGCACGCAAATCACTGCTGCAAAGTAAAACAGCTGGATTGACGCTTGAATAAACACAATAAGTTTACTTACCCGTACACTTCACAGGGCTCGTAGTTTTTTCTGCTGATTGCGATTATAGCCTAAGGCGGTGGAGCTCAGCGTTTTTCGTTGTGGACGGAAATCTGTGCAATCGCAAAACACCGCACTGGCACGATTCCCGCAATGCACTATGAATTTCACAGGCAGTGCTCAGCAATCTCGTCCTCTTACACTGGTTGTTGTCACATCAGATGGCAGCGAAGTGCTACCCAGATGACATTTTGTAAGCGGGCGCAGTGTGAACAGGCGCGTTTTCGCACCTTTAATTCCCAGGGCCACTGCTTGCCATGCTAGCGAGGCGCGCATTGACAGTTGAAAACAAATTATGGCGTCTCTGGAGGCAAGGGTACACCGCCTAAGGCACCTCGGTTCGAGATAGGCGTGGTGTCGTCTATAGAGTGCTCGCGTGGCGTCGCTGCGCCCGCAATGCGCGCGTGTAAACATGACGTGCTCTCGCCGCTGTTTCGCTAGCTTCACATATACCAAATTTGGTATCAGGTGACGTGAATATGTGAAGAAGGTAAATGACACGTCCAAACATGATACTCACGACACGAAAGTCATGTACGGCATCATTTACCTCCACCTCGTAACGTTGTGCTGGTTTTAGAGTGAAATATCTACCTTTCTTATTCGTGCTTCGCATATCATCAATTCGCATTGTACGTGGGATGTGCCAATTTATTTCACAGTGAGTAGCTATAAAACATTATGCAGATAACGCAATTGTGTATGCAAAGTGTTGCTCCTCTAACGACCAAATGGTACTTAATAACCACTTGTGAAAATTAGTGTTTGGTGCTATGAATGGCAAATAGGACTGAATGCATCTAAAACCCTTTTCATGCGCTTGATACGTAAAAAGACCGGCTACTTTTCCTTACAGTATTGACAGTATTAAAGGCGCACTGCAAACTGAAGCAAAAGATGTTAAATACCTAGGTATTCGTCTTGCACACGACATGAACTGGTCAGTAAATGTTGATGATGTTTGTAATAGAGCCATACGCAAGCTTTGGTCGTTACGACGATAACTGCGCAATGCTACCGCAGAGGCTAAAGCAATGACATGCAAAATGACGGTTCTTCCAGTACTACTCCAACGCAAGTCATATTTGGGAGCCTAATACCCGTGACACACGGGCAAAAGTAAAGTACTTTGAAGTAAACCCCTTTTGTCGCCTAAGGGGACCATTTGCAGAAAGGAGTGGCGCTGAAATACACACGGCACCGGACTACTGCTTTAGGCGGTGCCTCAGAAGAGCGCTGCAGAAAAAATGGCGCTGTTTGTGGAAGCAGCAAGATTGGAAATATTAAAAAGAATCTGCGCATGTACATCACATTCAGCGACGCCGGAGCATAAAACCGTTTTTTATTATTGTCTGGTGGCTTATAATGCGCATACCTGTAATTTTCATTCGCTTTTTTTTTGTGTTTTTAGCAGCAACTTAAGTTCGTCTGGCAACTATGAACAGTCGGTGTTTTGCTGTTTTAGTTTTTTGTCGTGCTTTTTACATGGCTGGGTCAGTGACGGCGTGCC
Organism: Rhipicephalus annulatus; assembly: GCA_013436015.1. Lineage (NCBI taxonomy): Eukaryota > Metazoa > Arthropoda > Arachnida > Ixodida > Ixodidae > Rhipicephalus > Rhipicephalus annulatus. The sequence goes on along the minus strand of WOVY01009772.1, from coordinate 188,236 downwards.
GCGTTTCATCGTGGTCCTGCGATGCCTCAGCGCAGAGACAGGGGTAAAGCAACAGTTGAGGTGGGCCGGACTCTTGTCGCCGTCGGCTCCATCAAAGATGAGCTAAACGCTGCGAAGGCAACTTTGCTGTTTGACGCCGGTATTGCCCTTGTACGGGCAATACCGGCGTCAGTGAGGCTCTCGGCAATTGCCTGATACACTCCACCGTTGTGCTTTTGCCGTCGCAAGGCGTCCAAATGGTCCTCCCATAGCTTTATCAGCGCCCAGGTCTCCTTTTCAGTCAACTGGACGCGCGATTTTTTCTTCACCGACTGAGCCGACTCCACTGTTACAAGATACTACGTCACCGACACAACAACTGCCGCTGCCAACCCTAACATGATCGCACTAGTGACGTAATGCAGGCGTTTGAGAGTATGGACAGACTATGGGCCTTCACTTTTCAACAAATCGCACTGCTGCTGTAAATGAAAACATTTTCTCAGCGCAAAAAAATACTGACAGGGAACCGCAGTGTTGCGACACGTTTTCTTCTATTGATAAATTATGCACACTGTATGCGAGAGAACTCTCTTTATGCCAGAAAAGTAGATGCGGGATCTGCTTTTCCGAAAAGGATCTTTGCCGGTAAGGAGTTACTCCTTTGTCGTGTGTCACTGCGCCCGAACGCCTTTCCGAAAGATGTCCCCTTGTCTAAAGGACTTCAGGGTGCCCGTGTGTCAGGGGCATTACACTGAAAGAAATTCACTAAAATGTGAGCGTACGCAAAATAAAGCCTTGCGGTTTATTTCAAGCACGTAATAAAGAACCCAGTCTATCAGCGAGCTTAGAGAAAAAAACACAGAATAATGACGGCGAAACGAAAATCGCAAACTTAATCACCTGATATTCTTTTTTCACATGCTGACAGAGGTTTTAGGGTTAAACTAGGTGAAAACATCATACTAGAGAAAACAACCTCATCTAGAAACAAAAACATTCGAAATAAATTACACCAATCAACCACAGAACAGATTTGTTCAAGAAATCTTTTTCACTTCTGAGCATTCACGGTTGGAATCGGTTACCTCAGAATATAGTCGAATGTTCCGATTTATAAAGTTTTAAAACAGCTTTGTGTGAATATTTGTGAATAATTTGTACTGCTTTCGCATTTATTTGCACTTTAATTGTCTTTTTGGCCACCCATTGCCTGAACATTTTCATTGGCCACCCATTGCCTGAACATTTTCAATGTACTGTTTCTTTAGTGATGTGTATGGGAAGTATTCGAACCTGTTAATTTATATATATCGGTGAGCTGTACGGGATGCTTTCTATATGATTTCGTGTTTTGTTTTCTTATTCTGATATGTTTTTATATCTTGAGTGTTCTGCGTTAAAATTGTTATAGCATGTACTACGTTCGTACATAAGAGTTATGTAACCACAACTACTGTCTTGTCTGATGTGCTGACAGTATGAATAAAATAAAAAATAAATAAAATAAAATATATACAGGTACTTTACTATAGACAGTCCTCCTAGGTAGTGCCTCTGCATCTCAAAGACCAGCTACTTCACGAGGAAAATAAAGCTCTCCTACAAACGTTAGTAGTGAGCGCCATGTGGGGTGTGTGTTTTTTGAGCAGAAAAGTGTGTGAATGCGTCAGTGTAGTAATTTCCATGTTGTGCTAAATTTACAATATGAGGATAGTTTTTTCGATGCCTCAAGAAGCACCAACGTGCCGTTAAATATAACAGTCACATGATAAACATCATTGCTGAGCATACACATGAACATAAGCGCATTATTGTCTGGGACAACGCGGCTGTTATTACGAAAAAAATGTTATCCCTCCAGCTCCTAAATTCGACCAGTAAACGCCGTCTATAATAAACAGGACAACAAGGACCATGCCTGCTATTAATACATGCTCGTTGCTTCACCTACCTGTCTAACACTGTCCAGCTCAGTCAACAAGGAACCCGTATGCGGTTCTGAAACGTCAGTCCTTGTCATCAGATTTGGTCAGAGACCGTGTTTTATCTATTTAATTGTTCCACCAGAAGAACTTTCGCCGAAGTCTGGAGTAGTCCTGCGTTTGTGTTTCTGCTTACTCCCTTTCTTCTTCACATCTTTTTTTTAATTTTTGACTTCCCTAGACCCTTCTCTAATGTAGGGTAGCAAACTGAATGTTTTTTTACGGTTTAATCTCCTTTCTTCACGCGTTACATTTCAATATCAGCGTCGGTATGTTTTGTGCAAGACCTAATCAAAGTATGCTTCACCTGCAAAAAAATTATTTTTTTCAGCTTCTACGGCTGCGCAGATCTTAAATTCTACCTTCTTAGAAGCCGTGAATCAGAGCTCAATTTTGTATTTTTAGAAGCTTAAAATTTGTAGCTAATGACCTAGAAACAGATATAGAAGAAGCAAAAGATGAAAAATAGGCCGCCCGTCTGCGCGGTTCACTGCAAATGCCGTCGAATCTTCTGCGGCCTTCTTTCATGCATAGCGTTGCATTTCCAGCGCAGCCTAAGAAGCACCAGTGCCTTTTGAATTACGGATCTATTATTTGCTTTTTATTGACTGTGTTGAAAGTGTGATGCAGTCACCAGTTTAAGATGGCCGGGTGGTAAGGAAGTGCCTATATTTTAACCGTGTGGCTGAATTGTTTCGTTTGATAGAGAGTCAAGCCGAAATTTGTGCATTCAGGTATCCCAGGATGAACTGTTGTCTTTAAGATTTGTTACCTGACCTCACATTGTGTCCGCTCCTGTAGTGGCACCTCTTGTAAGGCGCCTTGTATAACGGCATGTGTGTTAACCGTGTTCTCTTTATTACCTTTTAAATAGAAAATCACCACTACAAGCCGTTCGTTCATTCTTCGCAAAAGAAAATGCAGCAAAATATAGCGAATAAAACAAGAGCTAGAAAGAGCATAATTTACAATCATAGGTTTTTTCAAAAATTGGCACTTAGTATGCAGTGCTCGAGTGCACACACATCGATTCTCAGATCAAATAAGACACACTCACATGCTCTCGAAAATTGTGCTGTACGCATTTATGCATCTACGTGGAGCAACAGATGTGTCACTGATACGAACAGCATGTTTCGCATTCATAAAATAAAGCTGAATTCTTTAAAATTCAACCGTATCCTAGTCGTAACCCCTCTACTATAGGTAGTTACAACATTTGTCTCTTCAGTAACATTTCTGCACAGCGTAGCCTCTGTACTTTAGGTAGTTATAAATTTTCTGCATTTTGTGAGCACAGAACCATATCGACGGAGACTCAGGCACATTGAGGCTGTTCCCCCTTCATAGGCTTAATGTACACCTACGGTGAAATTTTTCATGGGAGCGAGGGCATCCGGCAGTCGGCTTCGCTGCGATATTGTCACAACTGAGTGCAAAAATTGTAATTCGTCGTGTGATGACAGTTCTACTACAAAGACATGTCTGTTCTGTACAGGAAACATCACAATAATTCCCTATATTAATGACCATTACAGAGGTGTTAGATATTAGGGTCACTAAATTAGTGAACATAAAAAACATTTAGCACTAGATTTCCGTCACGAACAAGGGATTCTTGAGTACACGCGTTTAATCGGAAGTCATGGTTGAGTACTAGACTTGCATTTCTCAACAGAGATATTCTTTAGTATGACGTAGACCTTGAAGAGAAAATATCAGATCACAAGTTATTATGCCGTATTAACTTGTTATGTTGTGCGCAATTGGTAAGTTAAAAGCTTATGAAATTGCTAATTACGCAACACATCTCAAAGCAGGCATGAAAACAGGGAAAGCAATGGCAAAGGCTGATGATCATTTTGTTTCTTACGTATTATGGCAGCTAGTAGACCAAGAAGCTCGCCTTGGTGTCATTTTTTATGGCTATTTTTCTAGCATGTTGAACACCATTGCTAATCATTCTTCGTTCCTGATTGTCTCATTAAAACAAGGAATGTTTACCCTTGGATTACCCATGACAACTTATACTTGAGGTAAAAATTAAAGCGAGCCCGAAAATTCAAACATTGATAACGGCGAGATTAAATAACTTCAAATTAATGTTTTTGCACGCTAACGCCACCTCGAGACGGCTACTTTTCAGGGATCATTCTAGCAATCCTCAAGAATAATGTAGCAAATAAACTTGCAGTATCAAAATATAGGCTCCAAATATGCAGAAATTAGGAGATAAAGCATGAATAGTTACGGATATGACAGAAATTTTCTACATATTTATTTATTTAAACATACTGCCCATCCCTCACATGATTCTCGCTGGAAGGGCATAGACAGTAGATGTCAGAGATTTTCAAGAAATGTGGGGTTACACAGTCGGTAGAGTGTAGTACACATTTTAAATTCTTCAGTTAATAAGTATGAACAAAGAATGCATACATTTTACAGAAGTAATATACCGTACAGGTTTTGATATTGAATGATTATTTTAATTTCCTTCTTTCTTCAAAAGACGCCCCTAATCTTGAACTTGTTTCATTCTTGCCTGTTGTTTTCGTTGTTAGTCAACATAAAAGGCAAATTTAATGGTGACCCAGATATAGTATTCTTGATTCTTTATAGCATATAAATCCACAAACAATATCTCATCATTAAACCATTGTTTTTCTCGGAATCATTTAAAATAACAATATTACCAAATGACTCGTTTTGCCGGGGTTTTACCTGTGCGCAAGAAAAGTGATCACTTGCTAATGAAAACTACCGCCCGATTCCTCACTGACGTCCATATGCTGCAAGGTACTTTAAGAATTGCATATCTTATTACCGGTGTTCTTGACATGTAGCAGCCTATTGTCATTAGCTCAACATGGCTTTAAAAAATGTATCGACGTGTGAAGAGCTTAAAATCGTTCATAAGATTGCTCAAGTACTTGTTCTTCTTATTCACGGGAAACTTCTCTTAAAGCTCCGAAACCTGCTTTTTCTATCTTTCGTCATATAGAGGGTATGTAGCTTATTTTTCATGTCGCTCGATGCGTTAAGGGAGGACATATTTATAACGCATTTCAGGTATTCCCAGGTGCCCCATATGGAGATGTTTTAATGTCGATCGTTTTCTTCATTTATTCCAGTGATATAGCTGACACTGCAGATTCTAACGTTAATATTCGATATTTTCCTGATGTCGCCGTTCTATATAAAAAGTAACATGCCAACAAGATCAAGTAGGCCTAAATTTTGCTCTAGCACACGTCACTGAGTGGTGTGCTCGGTCTTATATGACAATAAACTCTCACAAAACGGCCCTCCTAAGGGTAACGGGGGAAAAAGAGCCCTTTGCATTCATTTACCACGTTCCAAGGGCATTAGTACGAGAAACTACTGAAAAGGAATTCCCAGAAGTAATCATTACCACGGCCACTCAATCGTTAAAAACACGCTTTATGGCCAGACGATAGTTATTGCGCGAGAACAAAACGACGACACAGAGACAAGAAGGACACGAAAGACACGAGCGCAAACTTCCAACTGAGTTTATTGCGCAGAGCACGAAAATATATAGAGGAGACAGTGACCATGGCAAAAGAGCAGAACATGAGTAAGAAAACCAAAAACAACCAACACAAATACAAAGGCACTGAAAAACAGCAAAGAAAAATCTAGAAGAAACCGAACCAGAAAGGTAAAGCTACCTGCCCGCACCGAATCCTTCGAGGAACCTGCGTTCCTTCTCGGACTAAGCCATGGAGGGCTTGCTAATCCAAGGCACCTGTTCGCGTTACCTGCCCGCACCGAATCCTTCGAGGAACCTGCGCTCCTTCTCGGACAAGGCCACGGAGGGCTTGCTAACACAAGGCACCTGTTCGCGTGCCATTTGCGCAGCCTCGACAATGACCCGGGTGCCCACATCTCTGTGTTTGTACAATGTCGCTGTTTCCTCGAAGAGGGGAACACACTTGCACTCAGTGCAGTGCTGGGCAAGAAAACCATCTTTCCCGTTTTTAACATTGTTCGCGTGCTCTCTCAGCCGATCGTTCAGGCACCTTCCCGTCGTTCCGACATAACAAGCACCACATGAAAGGGGGGTCCTATACACGACTTCCCGGGAGCAGGCCGCATACCTGTTTCGATGTTGAACTCTGCAATCTGTTGATGATTTCGTTTTCAGGGGGTTGGTAGATTTGGTGAGGCTGATTAATTTGAACGGTGCTGAGAACATGACACGAACTCCAACACGTTTTCCGATTTTTTTGAGCCTATGTGATATCTGGTGTATGTATGGAATCACGGCTACCCTTTCACGTTCTGTATCCGTGCTGATCAGATTCTGTCGCGTTTTCTGCTCCGCCTTATTAGTCCGCAGGATCGTCTCCGCAACAGACGCGATAAACGCCTCGGGGAAACCTGAAGCCTTAAGGCGGGAAACTTGAGCTTTGAAGCTCGCAGAGATATTGTGGGCGCAAGACCTATTTAAAGCATTCTCAAGGCAGGTTCGTGCTATGCCTCGCTTAACTATCTTACTGTGAGCAGAAGAAAAGGGAAGCAGAGGTTTCTGCGCACGTGGTTCATAACACCAACAGATGTGCTGTGAGCTAAAAACCAGATTTAAATCCAAAAAGCGTAATTTGTCATTATCGGGCATTTCATGTGTCACCACAAGAGGCTGCAAACAATTTTCGAACACGCCTATAGTTTGAGTGGCCAACGAGTGAAACATAGAAGACTCACAATTTAGAATAACCAAAAAATCATCCACGTATCTAAATATTTTGACGACATGCGAGCCTTCTAACTTTTCCTGTAGTTTTTTGCCCATTTTTGCCAATAGAAGATCACTGAGTAGAGGTGCTATGCATGAACCAATTGAAACACCCTTTTTCTGCAGATAAATGCAATCATTCCATTGTACGAAAGTAGACGTAAGATACAGCAAAACCAGGTCAAGAAAATCCCGCGAAGTAATGCCAGTTTTTAATTGGAAGTTCAATTCTCCGAAAGTTTCTATGTTATTCCTTATACATTCTAGTACCTCATCGTGAGGCAGCGAGTAGTATAGGTCCTTTATGTCAATTGAAAAACCGAAAAGATTAGATTGATTTGGTTGTTTGAAAAATTCTATCAGAGCCTGCGAGTTTTTGATCACAAATGGGTCGTCAATCTTTAGACACTTTAGATGGGTCTGAATAAACAAGCCGAGTTGCTTTTGCCACGTACCACTTTCTGTCACAATGACACGGAAGGGCATGTCAACCTTATGTGTTTTGGCAGAAAAAAACATGCTGAGCCCATTTTTGTCACTTTTGCTAATGTACTGTGCTAACTGTTTTAACTCTAGTTTACGACACATTTCCCTGGCCTGCGTTTTTACCCTATCCAGACGAATGTCGGTACAACATTTGAAAACAGATTCGATAGCTGTGACCGCCTTTTCCAGGTACAAGCAGTTAGGAAGAACGGCGAAACCACCCTCCTTATCTGACGGCACAACACAAAGTTCATTGTCTCTAAGAAACTTGGTCGTCTTCCGCACCGGAAGGCTCTTGCTGGTAGGCTTACCCCGTAGGAGCACGTCGACACCTTCTGATATGCACCTGTCTGAATCCTCAGGTGAAGCATGGCCAGCCACAGAGCGCACCATTGAAAGAAGCTCGGGTGCGGACCTCCCTCGGTCGACGGCGAACTTCGGACCTAGAGCGAGGGTGTTGTGGACGTAGTCTGGGAGGACGACGTCACTGCATGAGTGGACGACACCTGATTGCCGAGGCTTAGTTGGGCGCTGCGCACGAAGGCTGGCGAGCTCACGTGACCACAGGTGGTTTGCAGTGTACTCAATTCGGTCGCAGTACTCTCGCCATCTTCTTTTCTTCACTGCCGGTGTTAGATCTGTCAGTTGAAGCTGGACATGCAGGGCGTCCCGGTACATGCGCTCTTGTCGGTGCCATTCAGACCGAAGAATTTTGCACACCCGTATGCCATGGCCGATGGAGGGGTGGTAACCTCCAAACAGGGCTTTAACGTCCAAAGGGAGTTGCTTGGTGCGAATGCAAAAGGAAAAGGTGCGCGCACGGCAAATAGAGACTGCGATAAGGGTTACGAGGACTGAATGATGAAGAGAAATACACGAAAAAGAGCCCGAATAACTAGAAATGTAACTTAGAAGTGTGGCAGCTTGGGCTAGTTGGTATGGCATGACGATAGTTATTGCGCGAGAACAAAACGACGACACAGAGACAAGAAGGACACGAAAGACACGAGCGCAAACTTCCAACTGAGTTTATTGCGCAGAGCACGAAAATATATAGAGGAGACAGTGACCATGGCAAAAGAGCAGAACATGAGTAAGAAAACCAAAAACAACCAACACAAATACAAAGGCACTGAAAAACAGCAAAGAAAAATCTAGAAGAAACCGAACCAGAAAGGTAAAGCTACCTGCCCGCACCGAATCCTTCGAGGAACCTGCGTTCCTTCTCGGACTAAGCCATGGAGGGCTTGCTAATCCAAGGCACCTGTTCGCGTTACCTGCCCGCACCGAATCCTTCGAGGAACCTGCGCTCCTTCTCGGACAAGGCCACGGAGGGCTTGCTAACACAAGGCACCTGTTCGCGTGCCATTTGCGCAGCCTCGACAATGACCCGGGTGCCCACATCTCTGTGTTTGTACAATGTCGCTGTTTCCTCGAAGAGGGGAACACACTTGCACTCAGTGCAGTGCTGGGCAAGAAAACCATCTTTCCCGTTTTTAACATTGTTCGCGTGCTCTCTCAGCCGATCGTTCAGGCACCTTCCCGTCGTTCCGACATAACAAGCACCACATGAAAGGGGGGTCCTATACACGACTTCCCGGGAGCAGGCCGCATACCTGTTTCGATGTTGAACTCTGCAATCTGTTGATGATTTCGTTTTCAGGGGGTTGGTAGATTTGGTGAGGCTGATTAATTTGAACGGTGCTGAGAACATGACACGAACTCCAACACGTTTTCCGATTTTTTTGAGCCTATGTGATATCTGGTGTATGTATGGAATCACGGCTACCCTTTCACGTTCTGTATCCGTGCTGATCAGATTCTGTCGCGTTTTCTGCTCCGCCTTATTAGTCCGCAGGATCGTCTCCGCAACAGACGCGATAAACGCCTCGGGGAAACCTGAAGCCTTAAGGCGGGAAACTTGAGCTTTGAAGCTCGCAGAGATATTGTGGGCGCAAGACCTATTTAAAGCATTCTCAAGGCAGGTTCGTGCTATGCCTCGCTTAACTATCTTACTGTGAGCAGAAGAAAAGGGAAGCAGAGGTTTCTGCGCACGTGGTTCATAACACCAACAGATGTGCTGTGAGCTAAAAACCAGATTTAAATCCAAAAAGCGTAATTTGTCATTATCGGGCATTTCATGTGTCACCACAAGAGGCTGCAAACAATTTTCGAACACGCCTATAGTTTGAGTGGCCAACGAGTGAAACATAGAAGACTCACTGCACTGAGTGCAAGTGTGTTCCCCTCTTCGAGGAAACAGCGACATTGTACAAACACAGAGATGTGGGCACCCGGGTCATTGTCGAGGCTGCGCAAATGGCACGCGAACAGGTGCCTTGTGTTAGCAAGCCCTCCGTGGCCTTGTCCGAGAAGGAGCGCAGGTTCCTCGAAGGATTCGGTGCGGGCAGGTAACGCGAACAGGTGCCTTGGATTAGCAAGCCCTCCATGGCTTAGTCCGAGAAGGAACGCAGGTTCCTCGAAGGATTCGGTGCGGGCAGGTAGCTTTACCTTTCTGGTTCGGTTTCTTCTAGATTTTTCTTTGCTGTTTTTCAGTGCCTTTGTATTTGTGTTGGTTGTTTTTGGTTTTCTTACTCATTTTCTGCTCTTTTGCCATGGTCACTGTCTCCTCTATATATTTTCGTGCTCTGCGCAATAAACTCAGTTGGAAGTTTGCGCTCGTGTCTTTCGTGTCCTTCTTGTCTCTGTGTCGTCGTTTTGTTCTCGCGCAATAACTATCGTCATGCCATACCAACTAGCCCAAGCTGCCACACTTCTAAGTTACATTTCTAGTTATTCGGGCTCTTTTTCGTGTATTTCTCTTCATCATTCAGTCCTCGTAACCCTTATCGCAGTCTCTATTTGCCGTGCGCGCACCTTTTCCTTTTGCATTCGCACCAAGCAACTCCCTTTGGACGTTAAAGCCCTGTTTGGAGGTTACCACCCCTCCATCGGCCATGGCATACGGGTGTGCAAAATTCTTCGGTCTGAATGGCACCGACAAGAGCGCATGTACCGGGACGCCCTGCATGTCCAGCTTCAACTGACAGATCTAACACCGGCAGTGAAGAAAAGAAGATGGCGAGAGTACTGCGACCGAATTGAGTACACTGCAAACCACCTGTGGTCACGTGAGCTCGCCAGCCTTCGTGCGCAGCGCCCAACTAAGCCTCGGCAATCAGGTGTCGTCCACTCATGCAGTGACGTCGTCCTCCCAGACTACGTCCACAACACCCTCGCTCTAGGTCCGAAGTTCGCCGTCGACCGAGGGAGGTCCGCACCCGAGCTTCTTTCAATGGTGCGCTCTGTGGCTGGCCATGCTTCACCTGAGGATTCAGACAGGTGCATATCAGAAGGTGTCGACGTGCTCCTACGGGGTAAGCCTACCAGCAAGAGCCTTCCGGTGCGGAAGACGACCAAGTTTCTTAGAGACAATGAACTTTGTGTTGTGCCGTCAGATAAGGAGGGTGGTTTCGCCGTTCTTCCTAACTGCTTGTACCTGGAAAAGGCGGTCACAGCTATCGAATCTGTTTTCAAATGTTGTACCGACATTCGTCTGGATAGGGTAAAAACGCAGGCCAGGGAAATGTGTCGTAAACTAGAGTTAAAACAGTTAGCACAGTACATTAGCAAAAGTGACAAAAATGGGCTCAGCATGTTTTTTTCTGCCAAAACACATAAGGTTGACATGCCCTTCCGTGTCATTGTGACAGAAAGTGGTACGTGGCAAAAGCAACTCGGCTTGTTTATTCAGACCCATCTAAAGTGTCTAAAGATTGACGACCCATTTGTGATCAAAAACTCGCAGGCTCTGATAGAATTTTTCAAACAACCAAATCAATCTAATCTTTTCGGTTTTTCAATTGACATAAAGGACCTATACTACTCGCTGCCTCACGATGAGGTACTAGAATGTATAAGGAATAACATAGAAACTTTCGGAGAATTGAACTTCCAATTAAAAACTGGCATTACTTCGCGGGATTTTCTTGACCTGGTTTTGCTGTATCTTACGTCTACTTTCGTACAATGGAATGATTGCATTTATCTGCAGAAAAAGGGTGTTTCAATTGGTTCATGCATAGCACCTCTACTCAGTGATCTTCTATTGGCAAAAATGGGCAAAAAACTACAGGAAAAGTTAGAAGGCTCGCATGTCGTCAAAATATTTAGATACGTGGATGATTTTTTGGTTATTCTAAATTGTGAGTCTTCTATGTTTCACTCGTTGGCCACTCAAACTATAGGCGTGTTCGAAAATTGTTTGCAGCCTCTTGTGGTGACACATGAAATGCCCGATAATGACAAATTACGCTTTTTGGATTTAAATCTGGTTTTTAGCTCACAGCACATCTGTTGGTGTTATGAACCACGTGCGCAGAAACCTCTGCTTCCCTTTTCTTCTGCTCACAGTAAGATAGTTAAGCGAGGCATAGCACGAACCTGCCTTGAGAATGCTTTAAATAGGTCTTGCGCCCACAATATCTCTGCGAGCTTCAAAGCTCAAGTTTCCCGCCTTAAGGCTTCAGGTTTCCCCGAGGCGTTTATCGCGTCTGTTGCGGAGACGATCCTGCGGACTAATAAGGCGGAGCAGAAAACGCGACAGAATCTGATCAGCACGGATACAGAACGTGAAAGGGTAGCCGTGATTCCATACATACACCAGATATCACATAGGCTCAAAAAAATCGGAAAACGTGTTGGAGTTCGTGTCATGTTCTCAGCACCGTTCAAATTAATCAGCCTCACCAAATCTACCAACCCCCTGAAAACGAAATCATCAACAGATTGCAGAGTTCAACATCGAAACAGGTATGCGGCCTGCTCCCGGGAAGTCGTGTATAGGACCCCCCTTTCATGTGGTGCTTGTTATGTCGGAACGACGGGAAGGTGCCTGAACGATCGGCTGAGAGAGCACGCGAACAATGTTAAAAACGGGAAAGATGGTTTTCTTGCCCAGCACTGCACTGAGTGCAAGTGTGTTCCCCTCTTCGAGGAAACAGCGACATTGTACAAACACAGAGATGTGGGCACCCGGGTCATTGTCGAGGCTGCGCAAATGGCACGCGAACAGGTGCCTTGTGTTAGCAAGCCCTCCGTGGCCTTGTCCGAGAAGGAGCGCAGGTTCCTCGAAGGATTCGGTGCGGGCAGGTAACGCGAACAGGTGCCTTGGATTAGCAAGCCCTCCATGGCTTAGTCCGAGAAGGAACGCAGGTTCCTCGAAGGATTCGGTGCGGGCAGGTAGCTTTACCTTTCTGGTTCGGTTTCTTCTAGATTTTTCTTTGCTGTTTTTCAGTGCCTTTGTATTTGTGTTGGTTGTTTTTGGTTTTCTTACTCATGTTCTGCTCTTTTGCCATGGTCACTGTCTCCTCTATATATTTTCGTGCTCTGCGCAATAAACTCAGTTGGAAGTTTGCGCTCGTGTCTTTCGTGTCCTTCTTGTCTCTGTGTCGTCGTTTTGTTCTCGCGCAATAACTATCGTCATGCCATACCAACTAGCCCAAGCTGCCACACTTCTATGGCCAGAACATGTGCATGTGCAGTAGCTCCTCGTTAGCTCGCTTTACTGAGGCACAAACTGAAAAAAAAACGCCGCTCTTGAATTGAATATGCTCGCATACAAAACATGTATTTTTCCTAAATTGACGTAGTTTCAGGTCCTTTCAACAAAAAAAGACATTCCATAGGTTGAGGCGAACCAAGGACGGGTTGTATGTTTTCTTTAGGTTTAAATCGACATGTTTGTGCTACAAAATAATCCGAGAAAATGACTTCCCTGTGTCTGAAGATCACCGCACAATCTTAGGCCTAGAAGTTTTGCTTAGAATCACTGATAGTATGCTGAATATTTCTGCAGATATATGTATACAGTGATATTCTTGCGTATTCTGTGATCGTCGTATGCAAGACCTGATTCCATTCACCGTTTGGACTAACATTTTTAAATGCGAAGCATTTTTTTCGCGAACATCAGCGCCTTTGGCGCGTATCTATCTATCTATCTATCTATCTATCTATCTATCTATCTATCTATCTATCTATCTATCTATCTATCTATCTATCTATCCATCTATCTATCTATGTCTATCTAGCCACCTACGACTTTTAGTTCTCGTCATTTTGACAATAGAATATATCAGAAAATTGGTATGGCATAACATGGCTGCATGACGACTATAAGTGACAAGTCATAACATGAAAATCGAGATATGTATGTCATGAATATCATGATTTACTTGTCATGATTTTGCTGCTCTTAAGGTGGTTTCGTTCAACTGACATATTGCAGAACTGGTATGGAATGACAAAACTGCATGGCAAACGTGAGTGACAGGCTCCAACTTGGAAATTATGATATGAATCTCATGTAGGTCATGACTACACATGACGTTCATGGTGCACTCATGGTCGTTACACTAGCTTAACATTTACCAAATTCAGTATTATGTGACCTGAATGGATGACAAAGCGATATGATTGGTGAAAACATGATAATAGTGACATGCGTGTCATGTAAGGACGTGCCTACTTACTACGATCATGATGCGTTCATGGCCGTTTCGCTAGCTTCGCATGTACCAAATTTGGCATTACGTGACGCGAATGGACCCTGAAGGTGAATCACACGTTCAAACATGATAATCATGATATGCGTGTCATGTAAAACATGACTACATTCCATGGTCATAGCGTTTTCACTGTCGTTTCGCTGGCTCCACATATACCAAATTTGGTATTACGTGACGTGAATGAATGACAAAGATTAATGGCAAGTCCAGAAATGATAATCATGACATGGAAGTCAAGTACGTCATAATTTACGTGAACCTTGTAACGTTGTGCTGATATTAAAGTGGCATATCAAACTCCCTCATTCGTGGTTCGCATGTCATCGATTCCTACCTTATGTAGGATCTGCCAATTTTTTGTATTTTTTTTCATGACTTCATCGAAACTTGTGCTTCTCAGACAGAGGAGTCAGCCACCAGCCTTCATTTTAGGGACATTTTGACTACCTTCAACGAGATCACGAAGCATTATCAATTAGGCCGTAGGTCCTTTCCATTGCCACATGAAAAGTTGTCTAGGTCACAGGCAATCTCTCTTCGCATGCTTCAGACGGGAACATACCCTAGCCTCGTAGGCTATAGCCATTACTCCGATATTTCAGAACTTTGTCCAGACTGCCAGAATCGCAGTCATTTTAACCACATGCTCTGGATGTGCCCCTCTTAACAAAGAAAAAATGAAGAATTTTCTGAGAACTCCTTTCATTTAATGCTCACGAGTCCGGTTCTCATACAACAACTCAAGGCTGTCCAGAAGGCCCACGATGCGGCGGCGAGGCTGGGCCTCCCCGTCCCAACAAGGGAATGGCCCGTGATCCTACCCCTATAAAACGGGGGTGGAATCCTTCAGGACCCAAATAAAAGTTTTTTATCCATCCATCATCGAAACAGTTTGCCACTTGATATTGTTTGATCAGATAACATTGAAAGAGTGTTTTTTGAAGCATTCCAACCATAACTTCAAACGGTCACGTAATGCTTCTGGCTTCTTTTCCTCTTTTTTTCTTCAGTATGAGTTGTTACCAATCCTACTTCTGAATATTTGGTCATTACTTGACGCTTTTCATTGTGCAAAAGTATGTGTATGCATTTTTTAGTTTTTTGGGCTTCAAGATATTGCTTCATGCATGTCATTGTGTATTCTGATTTTTTGTGGTATTTTGTTGTATTTTTGTTGATGCATAATCTAATCTGGATTCTAGTAAATTTCATAATTTCTTTGATTTATGTTTTCTATATGTGTGCATAACTTTTTCTTGTTCTGTTGCATTTTTAGTGGCTAGAATGTCAATAGAGCGCTGGTAGAACACAGCCCTGTCTTTATTCCTTCAGCACATTGAAGGAATGATGTGCTGAAGGAATTTTTGATGTGCTGAAGGAATATTTCTTGTGCATGATAGAAATCAGAGGTCAGCTGAGAGAAGGGGACACTAAGTATATGGGTGATATATGGCCGTAGGTACCGGGCGTGGAAGTTGTTTAGGTTCACACGTGCGTGCGTGTAGTACAGGTTTGCAATACGTAGTTGAAACCCTCTAAGCAATGACCTGTAATGATACCCGGATTCACTGGGTCACCAGCTGTCTTCATAGAGTGCCCCGTTTTGTGCTAAGGCTCTTTCTATAACCGAGAAATTGGCGTCTGCATTTTTCGTCTTCAAAAGCCCCCGACCTTTGCGGTGCTCTTTCATTCTCTGCATGTGGGCTCTATCAGCCATTCATTCGAAAGTCACCAGAGAAGAAGCGAAAATAAAGCAAAATAGCAAGCAGCTCGACCCCTTGTGAGACGTTATTTAGGCGCGACGTGAATGGGTCGTACTTGTCACGACCGGAGCAACGGGCCACGTAGTTTACGATAGCACGACGAACCGTTATGCGGTCGGTAGTGGGAGGGGAGTGGGACACTTAGTGTCACAGGCAATGATTGTGTAAGGCCAGCATGAGTTATATAGTGCGCGCCACACTTGCTGTTTCCTGTGAGTTCTTCACATAATAGTCGTCACCGCCATGGTTAAAGGAGCGGTGAGTTCCCCGCAAATACAAGTTCATATGCCGGAGTTCTGTGCATTTTTGCTAGAATAAGTGGCAAAACGACAGGAAGCGTGATTGACTTGTTGAATGCCAACTTTTCCTTGTCCGGGTAACCTCGACTTCTTGGTGAGCTTCAAATAATGCACAAAGGAAGTGCGGACAATATTTCTTGTGCATCGTTCAAATCTTAAAAAAAAACATATACCACATGTTATATACATATAAACATATTCATGTTAAGTTGAAAGGTGCGTTCCTACGACTGTACCTCGATATGTATTGTGATTTTATTTCTGCGAAAGTTATCAGTTTGTTCAGTGACCGCGTTTTCTTTCAAAGAATAGCTGTCTTTTTAGCTCAACAGAAATTGATAGCACTCGAGCAGCTTAGATTTCATACTTACTTAATTGACCAAAGAGAACAGTTATTCAATTAACAAACCATTCTACTCGGCAATAATAATCATTTTATAAGGATTGGTTCAGGACATGAAAGAGGAACAGTAGACAAACGATTTACGATTCCAACACTTTGAGATTTCAGAAAGTCAATAGAATCCAATAGTCACTGCATATTACTAAAGTACTTGATTATGGGTTGAGGAGCCAGACTCATAATTTTAAAGTTATTTCGAGAACAACAAACAGTGTGTACATAAGACATCTCTCCTTCAATTCACCATATCGAGAGTACGACAAGGCTCGATACAGCTTTTTGGGTCGTTTTTTTTTTACATGTTAACAGCATCTGCAGCATGCCCCATTTGAAGAGATAGTATGCTCTTTGGCGACAATGCCAATATATTTATTTTTTTCCAGAGTAAATTTTTCAAAAATGCCGAAATAAAAGCAAATGTATGGCGGAAAACGCTTTCACTAAGGTTGAATGGAAATAATAGTTATGTCAGCTTCGTACCTTCAAACATGCATGCAACTACTTTCAACCCGCGATCTCAAGATTCAGTTCTTTGAAGGATGAGTAATGCGAAGAAATTGTTCATTTGGTTCATGTTCGCTTGACGATGCGCTTACGGTAGGGAACAGGGATTAAAGCACAGATAACTGGAAGCTGAGGAAAGGCCTGTCGCAATTTTATCAGATAACATGCAGAGTCCTCGCAAGGCGCTGTTCTTGTATGTCTCTTGGAGTGTCACGCCTGAGGATTTGGATAATGAAATGCTGAAAGAATATACACTGCGTTTGTTAGACACTGCCAAGACTAAGTTCCTTTTCGGCCAGCTGCGCGGTATGCGAAAAAAAAATACTCCACCCAATCTAAAATATACATTTTCGAGCCTCTGTCAATCTCTCATGGAATCACCCAATTTCGATAACCCCGTTAGGAGAATACCTGCGGTTATGTATGTCTTGTAGGTATGTGTAACCACGGTTAGATATAGTATTCGTCAGCCAGTGGTAAGAGTGGCCATTAGTTGAAACAGAAGAACGCCAATCAAGGTAGCAAGAAAAAAAAATTTTTTCGCGCTGTAAGAGAAGAACTTTACGTTTTGCGTCCGACTCCCATTGTTTGTTTTTTAACACGAAAGTGTTTTATGCGGGGTTTCGCCATAGATCTTTGACCTATTACCGTCACAGATATGACATTGTAAAATATTTCCTAATAGATTGCAAAGAAAAAAAAACGAAGAAAAGTTTCGCAGTGGGGCATTGAACCAGCGACCTCGTGCTCCTCAGTGTGCGACGCTAACCACTGCACCTCAGAGCGACCGTTCTGACGAGCCATTTATATACACCTTGTACCGCTGGCGATCCTAATATAGCTCGTGTGCTCCTGCGCGTTTCACAAATAAGTAGCGAGATGGCTCGAAGAGCCCGTGTTGGGCTCGCGCGCCAATCTTAAGGGAGTCGTGCCGTGCTGCGCCTCCACATGGTGTGGTCAAAGTGCGTATAGATGTTGTTTAGCGTGGTGGTCCATTCGCCCACGCACATATCTCGGGATTCAGGCACTTCGCATCACTAGCGCTTCAACCACAAGCTTTGCTTTTAAGTAGTTAAAGAGAGCGCGAACTTGCTGCCGCGTCTGGGTTTAAGAAAGGAGCGCGCTGCTCGCACAAAGTAAAAATTGTTACAGTTGTTTGTCCTCGATCATTCTGTGTATGCCATTTTTGTGCGTGCTTTCAGCTTGAGGTGCGCACTGCAAGTTTCGAGTTGCTTGCCGTTCTTCGCGTGGCATGGGGATTTGTTATAGCAGTATTGATTTCTTCACCGATCTGGAGAAATAGTGCACAATCAATTCTTAACTCCCCTGTGAGGACATGTTGCAGTTTTGTGTTATATCGATTCCTATAAAGAGGGGTGAACCACGTGTTTTTCATTTTATTTTGAAGGCTCTTCTTCTTGCCGCGGGGTCATGCCTACTCTCCATGATGTGTTAAATTCCATTCAGGCCAACTTTCGATCGTCAGCACACCTACAGACCGGAAGAAGTTAGCGGCTGTCTCCTATAGATAAGCTAGTATTTGACAAAAAGCCACTTTAGTATTTGATTTACAAGCCGGAGAGGCGGGACTTGTCAAATTAAGCGTTCTGATTGTTCCCCTCTCTGTGCTCAGCGAATGCGTTCCTTTTTCACCGGAACTTGCAAACGTCGTTTTAGGGCCGAAGCTTTTTATGGCTAGACCTGGCCGTTTGTCGAGTGGCATCGGGCGTCGGTCGTCAACCGTCGATAATCAACTATATTCTGTACGCAGTAGCGTGTCCCTTCTCACACAATAGATGGCACTGTACCATAGAGATGCATGCGAACTGCAGTTAGGTGACGATATACTAGATGACGTTTTACGAATTCTATTTGCCGCCTCAATTCCAAGAGAGTGCTCTCCCCTAGACATGCGTAAGATATGGCGGTTCGATGAAGGTAGGCAAGATGGCGTTGGCGGTGCAGCTGCTCTCCGATGGGCTGCTGCGCGGGCTGTGCGGGGCTCTACCTGCGGACCCGTGATCTCTCAATCTCCTGGATCATCGCTGTATCAGTGCTCTTGCCAGATCGTGCTGCTTGGTGGACCATAGATGACGAGGAGCGCCGGGTGCGGAAGGCCGCAGCGGCTCGTGCTCGTCGGCATAATCTCTGGATACGCACACACGGGCGCACAGACGGATGGACACATGGGTGAATGAATGGACGGATGCATGGCCGGATGGACCGACAGACGGATGCACGAACCGAACGTACAGATGTTTCGCTCCATTCATCATCATTCGCTCGATGAATATGGTGTGAATTTTTTTGTGGCCAAAGTCTTTCGGGGAAGTTCTATGCTGCCCTGCTTCCCCACGAACGAAGTGTCAGAATGTAGACGTCGTATGAAGAAACCGACCCATGCACTTTTTATTCGGATAGCCTGTCTTCTGGGCACAGAAAGGAAATTTTCATGTGGTGCCAGCAATCCATCTGAAACAATCCACTTCCACAAAAAGCAGGTCGGTAAAGTTTCTTTTGACGGGTTCCGCGGCTTTCTTCAATCTTTTTGTGGCGACGGACCAACATTCCCCACCGGGTGTCGGCGTGTCTTCGGGTATCTATACTCGCTATTTCCCCAAAGAAAACTGATTGCACCCGAGAAAAGTGTTTCCATGCCTGGCAGGCCAGCAGTTCTCCGACACAACGTCAAAAAATGTTGGGGCGAGCTCTCGAAATATGTCTTCTAAAAATGGAAAAAATAACGAGTAACATGACATCGCACGTTACCGCAAATAGTAACGTAAGCACGTTAATCGTTGAATTCACGAAATTGTAGCGAGCACGTTACTCAGTTACCAAAATAACGTGTTATTGGTAACGGGGTTAACGCTAACATGGATGTGTACCTATGTTATCTTCCACAAAGATCTGGCGCAATGGAAAGAATATTGGCTGAGGCTTATTTTATCATACTTTACAGCAGTGTAATAATTATTGTGTTGCACAACTGTGTATTTTAAAACAAAAGTACTTTATGCCAGGGTCCACCATAGCTGGGTGCTGTATTTCAGTAGTGGATGTGACGTTGTAAACTATTTACTAACACGAAGGTAAAGAAAAAAAGAAAGGCACCGGCAATTTTCCGCGGGGGGAACTCGTGTAAATGCGTCGCAGAGCCTTGGAGGTATCGCGTCAGCGTTGTGTAACTGGGTCTGCTTTTGGAATGCATATTTACATGTTATTTTGTCGTTTTTATTCTTACTTATTGAATAAAAGAGAAGCGTTACCTTCAACGAGTGGCGGGAGACTGATGTGCGGTTCAGTGCCTTGAGTGCCTGCTTATACGGGGTGGTCAGTGAATGGTTGTGCAGCGCGAGCACTCGGTTTTTACTAACAGATGCTACCTGTGTCGGCCTTGCGAGGCCAGAGAGGGGAGAAGCGACAGTTGGCACAAGACGCGAGCCGCCATTGTATTGCAATGGCCATTCAATTGCTTCTCATGCGCTACTTTCGCGGGAATCATGTTTATAATACAGTTTAATTGTTTGGAGGATTGATTCATTGATATGTGGGGTTTAACGTCCCAAAACCACCATATGATTATGAGAGACGCCGTAGTGGAGGGCTCCGGAAATTTAGACCACCTGGGGTTCTTTAACGTGCACAACCACCATATGATTATGAGAGACGCCGTAGTGGAGGGCTCCGGAAATTTAGACCACCTGGGGTTCTTTAACGTGCACCCAAATCTGAGCGCACGGGCCTACAACATTTCCGCTGCCATCGGAAATGCAGCCGCTGCAGCCGGGATTCGATCCCGTGACCTGCGGGTCAGCAGCCGGGTCCCTTAGCCACTAGACCACCACGGCGGGGCAATTGTTTGGAGGATATTGCGGAACGTCACCAGGAAGAGAAGTTCCTGTTTTAGTACAGAAGTTTTTTCAGAAGCTTCGGGTAAACATTTGATAAATGCGGTACTCGTTTCATCGTGGCTTTACTGGCATTCACAGAATCTTCATCAGAGATGTTATGGATGTGGTCGATTTGAGGCAGCACCTAGAACCGGAAAAATGCTAAGGTAATTCATTTGCATGGTCTGAAGCAATAAAATTTGTCAAGACTTCTCACAATTATCTTAATGCCCCAATCAAGCTATTCAGGCTGCTGCAATAAATGACAAGCTTAGTGCGCCGAAATGTCACCAGCGCAGAGTGCACTGAAGATTACTGCACTGCTAGCACCAAAACTAACGCCCTGTGAAACTGCACAGATGAAAGAGATTCGGCCGCCAGCTCAAAAGCATGCTCGTGTGGTTTCCGTGCCTTCCAACTCACCTTCTCGGCGGTAACCTCAAAGTGAGCACGACGACGGAAGAAGAGAAGGGCGTGCTTCACCGCGAGCAAGGGCGGACTCCTGGGAACACTCCATCAAACTCGGTGAAGGCGGCGCCTTTCGCCCGAGACACGGCGGCGTCGCAGTGGGGGTCCCTTCCTTTCATCACCATGCCTGGGGGCTACCTCGTCTGAATCTTATCCCCATAACTAGAGAGAATTGAAGATTCCGTTGACTGAGTGTGCTCTGACTGTGGGTTGCGCTAATTTCGAAACAAGACCAAATAAAATAAAGTGCGAGTGAAAGGTGCACATGCAAGTGTTGAAGAAAGAAGTGATAAATGAGGGTACTCAATTACGGAGGAAGTTTGCTTCTTCGTGGGTTTATTTTGACTCAATACTGCAAAATGTAGGCATTGGAAATCGACCAATTTCATAATCAAGAATAATGTGGTGGGAAGCTGGTCGTGGCTAGCATATTTTTTTTTATAGCGAGAAACAAAAATGTTGTGGAGGCTAAACGAGAATGTTGAAGCTTCACCTCCAAACGTTTTCAGAATGAAGTTGACCAACTGAATTGAGACGAGTGATAGGAATTGAGCACCGCACCGTAAAATACTGAATTTGGTGATCAGTGCATTCATCACAAAATAGAGCGGGTGGAGATACCAAAAAAACTTACAATATGCACTCTTTCACACTGCTGTCCACAATATTAAGATTTTCCGTGCAAAATTAGCGTAAGGTACTCAACTGCATATAAAAAAAAGAAGAGCAGGTGGGTGCTACTCTTTTCGTCTCTGAAATTAGTAGTGCCGAAAATTCAAGAGTAAATAAGTGGAAGTTAAAAATATTATATGTGCCCTGCTGAGGCGGGTGCATTTTCGATGGAGACGAAAATGCTTGAGGCCCGTGTGCTAGAATTCAGGTGCACGTTAAAAAACCCAAAAGGGTAAAAATTTATGGCGCTCTCCTTTACGCCGTCCCTCAAACTCACATAGTGGTTCTAGGGCGTTGAACAAAACAACTATTACTATACTAAAAATATCTTAGCTGTCTTTTTTGGAAGGTCATGCTACGTTATCACAATCTCTTTCACCTATCGGAAAAAAAATCACAGCATACCCAAGGAGTGAATGAGGATGAGTAGGGTGAAGCGTACGTCAGCCCGTCCGTGCTTCTGTCCATTCATTCTTGCCTACGTCTGTCCGCGCGAGGACCCGTGCGTCCGCTCATGCGTCCGTTTGTCTTTCCATCCGTCACTCCATGCGTCAATGTGTGAGTCCGTTCGTTCATGCGTCCATTTGTTTGTACGTCCGCGCGTCCATTTCTCCGTCAATCCGTCTGCAACTCTATCTGGCTGTCTGTCCATCCGTGCGTATCTCGGTGCGTCCATCTAGTGAACGCTCCAAGTACCGCCATCTCGCATTTCGCATTCCCTGTGGCACATAGCCGCTCTAGAGCGGGTATATGTGCCACCGCTGGCTACCTACTACTAATACATACATCGGGGACGCACGACCCACGCCTTAAGGAGCTTCGTCCCTAACATGTTTTGACTAAAAGGGAAAGATATGCATAAAACCTACGTTCGCACAACATCTAACACGGTCCTAGCGAATAAGCTGGCAAAGTAGCCTTTTTAAGGGCCGTCGAAATTAGCTTGAGGTGGCTGTCACAGCTGAATAAGGTACTTTTTACACCATAAATCATCCTAATCTTGAAAAGTATGGAAGTACATACTTCTACATCATTCATGATTCTGCGGAGACTTGAGCTGCCCACTACGCGCCTTGAACGCGTAGTGTGCTACCGTGCACATTGTTGATGTCGTGACCTATGGCTAGGAAGAGTTATGGTTTAGCTCTTTGCAGTGGGTGAGAATCTTTACACTACCACTCGTTACACAATCGGCCTAGTGGGATGGTTAGTGTCAATATGCTCTTCTATCACGCAATAATAAACCTGTTCACATGATTCATTGCCCCACATGAAGCCAGTATATGGCCTTTCGGATGATTCTCAAGTGCCGACATGGCACTGTGAGAGAACACTGGACTGCTGCTCATGCCGTATGGGCGAGAATCTTGAATGAACCCTGTTTTCTTATGTTATAGTGAACGGAGGCTGTCACAGTCACCGGTGGCGGCGGCGGCGGCGGAGAACTGCATTACGTAAATCGGCTGTTGGTGTGACATCACAAGTGATGCCACTGTAAAAGAGAACAGGTGCGTTTGTAGCAGGCAGCAGCTTCACCGCCATTTATACACAGATGAAGAATCTATTCTTATCCAATTAAACTTTTGCCACAATGACTTTAGAAGTTTCGTTTGTAAAGAAAAAAGAACTATTGGGATTTCGGTACAACACAGCTCGACTAATATGTTTTTCGGCCTTATATTTCAGATAGTAGGTAAAACGTTACCTCAACTTTTTGTTCTCAGCAATCCAAACAATTGGGCCCTTATCAGTAACCGAAAAAATTACTTCAAAGCGCAACTGCTAGTTCATTCGTCGTTTTCTCGAGTGCTTTTTGCTTCTTAACCGACATCCATTTCACTCGCATTGGGGTGAGTGTTGACTCGTCTTGGACGAGCCGCGGCTGCTGGCACTTAACACACCCGTGAAAATGGGTGCGTCGCCGTTTCAACGAAAGCAAGCTCATCCGTCATAGTCTCGTTCCGCAGTTGAAGCCATTGTTGGCTTTGTGCTACTGCGATTTGGTCTATTGTTAACAAAACATGCGGGCAGTTGGCACCTGAAATCAGAGCGCGTGAGCCGCAAAGCTGTGAACTTTGTGAGAGAGAAGCAATTATTTCTGTTTTCATAATACTAGGGGTTCTGCATATACTCAGTCGTCTCTCTACACTGTCGGCGTGAGCCTCTGTAATTGCTGGTGCAGCCAGGCACGAAGGGCGCGTGCAGTGCTTGAATATTGTGTGCTTATATATGGCTGCACATTCGAGTGCACGCGCCAACCCTATTTTGGTTATTAATTGGTATTGAGCACCTTCAGATGAGAGTAAGATATGCGCAAAAGTATACATAAAAGTATTGAGAAAAATTCTGGGGGCCATGAACTTCTCGTCGACCAGAACAAAAATATTGTCACGGGGTCGTGACGTGGCCGAAGACAGGAGACTTCATGTTGAAATTTAACTGTTTATTTGGGCGAACCTGCGCCCGGTAAACGGAAAGTCCAATTACAGCAGCAGTCTCGCACAGATAGTAGTCTCGGACTGATAGCGGCGAACAGAGCGTCGACCTTCGATCAACAACTGACAAGCGGCGAAGCGCGTCGGCATTTATACTGTTGCCGTGGAATGTTCTAGCGTTATCATTGGCGGTGGCGTAGGTTTCAGAACAATCTGTACCATTCGCACAGTGGGCGTGATCTTATCGAAATGATCTACAACAGTCGGGAGCCTTCTCGAAAACTGCAGGCGCGGTTTGCGCTGAGAATCGTGTGGTGTTTTGGGACGATAACAAAAACTTGGGAAATGGAACGTGGCAATATTATACAAGTCTTACACGATGGCACCACGACCTTCAATAAGGCTGTAGATGGTCCTGTTCACAGGTGCTAAAAATAATTCTTTTGAGATTAGTGCTTAAAAGAAACATATAAAAACACCGCTTTTTTTAAGACAAGGACTACCACTCAACTAAATGTAGGTAGAACTCAGGAAATCTTTAGAATTGCCCCAGATTTCCTTTCTGGCATACCAGCCCGTACAAAATGGCAGTAAGCCGTATATCTCAAAGCTAATCTGCAAGCATTGAAGCAACTTGGTTACTCTTGATTTTTGCATAGAATAACACAAGTTTTTAAAGTTACTATAGAAGACGTCTAGTGTTGCCTGCATGCACTTCACCAGAAAGAAAGTTCACTACTTCAACGTAATACCTTACCCGATAGAGGCTGTTGACCGCGAAAAGCTAGAGCTTCTCAAGCAGAAACACGGTTGGACTTTGTGGCACGAGCCACTCCCTAACACGATTTCCTCGAGTGGTTTCACTTTTAGCAGGGTGCGAAGCTAGGCGGGTTAGTTCATAAAGCTTTGCAAAAGAATTTGGAGGCACGTTAGGGCACCAGTCAAGTAGGTAATAATTCTTTCAAACCTTTTAAGCATATTTTATTTCTCTACTGGTGAGATATTCTGTCTTCTGTCGTTTTTCCTACTTGTCCTGATTGTGCCAGAAGTATTTTGTTACACTGGTTAACCTCACTGCCGTTCCTTTCCTCCTATTTTCTTTCTTTTTTTTTCTCCTTGTGGAGCTCCCTTCGAAAGACGGCAAAGCCTTTTTTCTTGTCCGATGGGAGAAGCCAGAAAGTGTTTTTCTTTAGGTGGGACGTCGCAAAATGAACTGCGAGAATGTCGGGTTCCCATTGGTCACGTAAAAATACACCTGCACCACTTAACTCACATTTATCAACTTCATTTTGGAAGTCAAGCAGGAAATTGTCAAGCAGGAATTGGCTCCAGTCCAGTGGTTCCCCGATAGTTTAATTCTTTATGTCTGGTTAGCAATACTTTGGCATATTCTCTCTCACACAGAAGTCACAGACAAACTTCATGTCGATTCGCCAATAAGATTTTCAGATCTAAGCTTGTTTTTAGCAACTGATCAAGTATGTTGTCATTGTGAGCCTTGCGCCCATAAACCAATGCTATACCGTGTAGCTCATCCCACTCCAAGCTTATCAAGGGCAGTATTTCCAGCGTGTGCTTGCTAAAGACTTTCAAAAAATCCTGTCCACAAAGAGCAGCGATTCGTTAATTCATCAAGTATGGCCGGCTAGAACAGGCAGACAGAAAACATTCTCGTGCGGAAGAGAAGATGCTGAGGAAGTTTCAGAACTGCTACAGCAACGGAGAGCTGCCTTATGAAAATGAGGTGGCTGGCCGTGATTTCCGCGTGTCACATTATTTAAAGAAAGGTTGTCAAACATACTCAAGTAAATGGTGTGTTTTTTGCTCCACGAAACTTCCCATGCTCTGTAGGATGACTAACCCTTGGTATAACTGTCCATTCAAGCGCACGAATAAAAAGAAAGGAAGAGAGGACAAGCGCTTTCTCGCAACAAAACGATTTTTGACTGCCTGTTTATATAATCTTCCCTTTCTAATAAATCATTTACTTGCTAGAAAACGCTTGTCCTCCCTTCATTTCCGTTTATTCGTGCACTTTAACGGACAATTATATCATGCATATCCAACTAGACCTACTTTCAATTTTGTTGCAATTCATGACTAACCCTTGTCTTCGAATAGTTCCGGCCTACACATTATGAACCACAAATACGAGTGCGTCAGCTGTCAGATGGGTGGGCTCTACGAGATTTCGCTGTGATGTGGTAGGAAGTATGTAGCCCAAACCCAGAAATCTCTGATGCATATAATAAGACTGCATAACAATGCTAGAAACGGCATAGAAGCCTACCTCGTGATTAAGTGCTGTGATTGCCAAGCTATTCCTGTTTTTTAACCGGCTCTGCTTTTGCCAGGAGCTATCACGTATAATTTGATGAAAAGAATCAAATTATATGCTATTTACTTGAATGAGCCCTCCCCCCCCCCCATTCTCCATGAGGAAAATTGAGGGGGTTGAGCATCCCACTTTAGATAGTGGCCACTGTTGGCTGTAAGATCGGGAAACCAACAAGTAAGGCAAAGTTTTCCGTCACAACAGTAATTACTCAATTATGTTTTAACGGGAGAATGGAAATGTTATGAGGCTGTTACAACATATGTATAGTGAAGTTTCGGCAACACTCTCGCTGGGATGAGTTTTCTTGTAGGCTCTTGGCGGTGCGAGTCGTCTATGCGACGCTTTCGAGTTCTGTGCTGTATCGCTGTAGAGCAGGCATGCGCTGAACAGGGGCCCTATTATTGTACATCCCTTGTTCATGCTTTGTTCTGCTGTGACTTGCTGGTGCAGTTACGGATGAGAACGAGCAAACTTTTCCTAAATTGGTTATAGCATTTGCTACTTCGGGAAAATAATTTTTTTCAAAAAGTTGTATCATCACCGCTGCTCTGTCGAAACTGTTTCGAGCCAATGAGTGTGACGAATTGTTTTTGATGTTTGAGTTTTTCTGTACTGAAATGCCCAAAAAATGTTTCCGCTTTAGTCTTTGATAAACCTGATAAGCCTTGCTTACGGTACCTTGGAGCCATAGCGGCCGCTTGCAAAGAGACCACGAATGAAGCGGTTGACTCGGGCTCAGTAGGAAGTTAAGCTTTTAAGGTGGCCCCACAACCTGACCGACCTGACCAGGGAGAAGGTGAAAAGTCGTAGTTTTAAGCACTATGGAGCATTAGTCAAGAGTCGTGATGATCGGTTTTCACCCAACAATAATTCTCATTTACAGGTAAAAATACATCTCGCACAGCAAAGAAGCACACTTGTGCAGCACTTCTTATTTCTCTTCATTGCTCTTTCTCTTAGCAAGTATGAGCTCACAGAGGTGTGTACGCGCTCAAACTACTAAAAAACGTTATGCTGCAAGTGGAAATATTTATCTCTACTCAAACGCCATCTCGCAACTGCTATGAGGAGCCGCTATTTATGTGATTGGCAGCTCGCCTACTTGAATTACATTTGAAAAGAGATGCTCTCTGGCTTCGTGACGTCATGTAACAAGCAGGCAATTTCGTGGCACAGGGAGAACTTTAAATATAAAAGAACCATTGGCAAACAATACGCCGTATTGAAAATAGTTTATTCTTTCATTTTTTAAATGGTCGTGCTTAAGTGGTCATTACGCGAAGTATCACTTTCACGTCAATTATTGCAACGTGTAACAAGCTGGTGCTGCGTGCATGACAAAAACTATTTACATCAATCATATACAGCTAACTGCCATTTATAAAGGAAGCAATGAGAGATACCTTAGCGTTATATTCCCCCACATATTGTTCTTTGATGGGAAAATTTCCTTACACCGTTTTCATTGGCTTATTTATGCAGGTGCATGCCTGGAGGCCCCTTATGAAATGGTAATACAAATGCGTCGAAAGTAAACAGTGTAGTACGCCCCCAACGCCACAATATATACATTTCCGAAGAAAATGGTTGAGAAGCGGATAGTAAATTAAGATCAGTAATATAACAATAGCAGTTTTGTTGTTATTTGCACGCTTGAAAAACAGCGTTCAGACTATTAAAAGCATGGCAAATCAAAGTAAATTCAAGCCTGAGTATATGCAAAAAAGTGTAATACCTATTATGAAAAAAACGTATAGCAATAATTCGTTGAAAAATCATGATCACCTTATCATTAGAATCGGCATAAAGCACGAAAGTAAAACACCCCTTTACAGGGGTATCTAAAAGTTTATTTACATTTATAAAGGAGGGTTCACCAAATGTATGTTTTGGTGTTTGGCAGATATAGCCTCGTTCAACGCGAATCTATCATCGTTGACTCTTGGTACATCTTCATGCCGATGACTAACATCCATAATAACTTTATTAAACAAACTACTGTGGTATTTCTAGACGTTAACCACCAAAGCATAATAAGACAAAGAGACGTGATAGCAAGATGAACCTCGCATGTTGGACGCGGCAATGGGGATAAGGGCGCCATTCCTCGGCCTGTGAAAGTGTGATTGAACTGCGTGGTATATAAGAAAGCGCGTCGCGTATTCTCTGTGTATGCAAATTCATAATGAATTGCGAGTATGTCGATGTGTATCTCCCTCTCAATATATATATATATATATATATATATATAGTTCGCACTGCCAATTTCTCAGTATGAAATATACGAACTCGTTCGCGTTTCAACCCTTCTGTCATTTTGTGAGCATGCTCAAAAGGTATGGCAGCACCCTCTCTAAATAAACAGGTTTTTATATACAGTTATTATATAGTAGAGATATACAGGTTATGCACTACCAATATTAGATGTGAAGCATTTTTTTGCGTACTGCAATCACTTTTGGCATCAATCAATCAATATATATAGTCATCTATCTATCAATCTATTGAGCCTCCAACGTCCGTGTGCTCTTATTATCACCCCCTAACTAGAGGTTCATCAAAATTAGTACGGGAGGGTAAGATGGTGTGAGTAAAAGGACTCACTGGTCATGACATGAATAATATCACAATCTCGTCGCGTGCGTCGTCAAACACTTATTTATTGATTGATTTATAATACCTCAAGGGCCCCAGTCAAGGGGTGTTACATGAGGAGGTAGACAGTACACAAACAGATGATTTGTTCGATGCTGAAGTGGTGCACGATGTCAGCAGGAAGATCGTTCCATTCTGTTGATGTTTGCACAAAAAGTGAAGAGTGATGGGCAGTGGTATGCGCACGGGGTGGATAAACCGCTTTCGAATGACTGATACGGCATAAAAAACGATGGGCTGGAACGATAACATGGTTTAGGTGCAATGCATGATAAAATGTGTGAAACAAACACAGTCCTGGAATTTTGCGGCGTGAAGCTAAGTTAACCTAGTTAGCTTGAGATTTTAGTTTGGTAACACTGCTAAGATAAGAATAGTCAGAATAACTGAATCTGGCTGCACGATTTTGGATAGTTTCGAAGCGTTTTAATAAGAGTTATTTGATGGGGATCCCAGATGGCACATGCGTATTCTAGCTTCGGGCGGACTAGTGTTAGATAGGTTAAAAGTTTAACAGAAGGTGAGGCTAGACGTAAGTTTCTTCGGAGATAGCCAAGCACGCGGTTGGCGTCATTAGTGATGTTCATAATGTGCGATGACCAGGTCAGATCTGAAGTTGATTTGTGGGGTTTAACGTCCCAAAACCACCGTATGATTATAAGAGACGCCGTAGTGGAGGACTTCGGAAATTTTGACCATTTGGGGTTCTTTAACGTGCGCCCAAATCTGAGCACACGGGCCTACGACATTTCCGCCTCCATCGGAAATGCAGCCGCCGCAGCCGGGATTTGAACCCGCCACCTGCGGGTCAGCAGCCGAGTACCTTCGCCACTAGACCACCGCGGCGGGGCAGATCTGAAGTTAGAGTGATACCGAGGTATTTACATGAATTAGCTGCTGTTATTTCAGAATCAAGTAGGAAGTTTTATTGGAGGAATAAAATTGACGGCGGTGGAAGGAAATGACACAAGGTTTCTTTATGTTAAGGGACATCAGCCATTTATCGCACCATGATTGAATGAAACAAAGATCAGACTGCAGGATGACAGGGTCGTTAGAATTGTGAATAGGACGATAGATGACACATTCGTCTGCGAACAGACGATTGTTAGACGCTAAATTATTGGGGAGGTCGGTAATATAGATTAGGAATAATAGAGGACCAAGGACCGTGCCTTGAGGTACGCCGGAGGTTACAGAGGATAGGGAGGAGCGATGTTTATTAAAACAAACGAACTGCTTACGGTTAGTCAAGAAGTCACATATCAAATTAAAAAAAGACATTTAAGGTCAAGACGTGAAAGCTTTAAAAATAATCTGTTATGAGAAACTTTGTCAAAGGCTTTTTCGAAATCAATGAAAATGGCGTCTACAGGTATGTTATTATCCAGGCTAGATCTCAGGTCGTTAACCAACAGGGCGAGTTGAGTGCCACATGAAAGTCCTTTTTGAAAACCGTGTTGCTTAGGGTGAAAGAAATGTACTGAACGTAGAAAAATTACTATGTGGAAATAAATTATGTGTTCCATTAATTGAGAGCATACACTTGTGATGGATATGGGTCGATAATTACTCGGTGAAGAAGAAAGACCTTTTTTCGGGACAGGAATGATCTTACCAAGCTTCCAGTCTTCCGGCACCACTCCGCATGAAATGGACTGCTGAAATATGCGCGAAAGAATAATGCTTGTTATAGGCTTAGTGTTTTTCAGAATTTAGGAATGGATGCCATCCATTCCCGCGGATGACGTTAGTTTCAATTCGTCAATTAGTTTCGCAATACCGTATGAATCGTATGTAATGCCTGGCATGACAGGATGATCAAGAAATGGGGAGTCTGGAAGCGGGCTGCAAGATTCAGGGGTAAATACGGAAGAGAAGGCAGTATTTAGTACTTGAGGGGTAACATGTTCGGGAATAGGATCGCCGTGTTCATCAAGTAAGGATAACGTTTTAGTGGTGTTGGGGTTAATGGCTCTCCAAAATTGTTCAGGGTTATTTCGTAGCATATTAGGTAATGTAGAAGAGAAAAAAGAACGCTTAGCCTTCACAGCGAGTGATTTAAGTTCCTTTGCCGTTCCGCGGTACTTGTTCCAAGCGCTCGCGCTGTTAGACAGTTTAGCCGAGCGATATAATCGCTTTTTCTTATTGTTAAGACGCTTGAGAGATATGTTGAACCAAGGTGAAGACGCCCGTTCCGTAATTGTAATTGTTGGTATAAATCTATTGATTAAATCATGGATTTTGCACTTGAACAAAGACCAGAGAGTTTCAAGGGGGCGTTGGAAGAAGTCGTTCAAATACTATTCACAAAATATGGATAGTTTGTTGTTATTGGCGGCATAGTTACCCTTACCATAGAGTGTGAGGGTTTTCTTGGAATGGCTTTTGCCTGGTAGTTGATTAGAAAACGAAGCGTGAAGCACAGCGTGATCATTAATTGCTAGGAGAGGGACTAAGGATGCAAGATTGTCGGGGTGTGACGTGAAAATGAGGTCGAGAATATTTGAAGAGTGCTCAGTAGCTCGCGTTGGCAATGAAACAAGTTGAGATAAACCAAATGTTAGCCACGTGTTAACAAAGTCGCTTTCCATAGTGTGTTTAGATATCGTGAGCGCGAGGTTAGACCAGATTATTCCTGGGAAGTTAAAGTCACCCATTAAAATAACCGGTATGTTAGGATAAGAGGCATTCAGGAAGTTAAGAGCACTGTGTAAATTAGCGATAAATGAAGCATCTGCGTCAGGGGGGCGGTAACAGACTCCGATGATAACCGGAGGATATGAATTTCTGCAGCAGACAAACAGTAATTCAAGGCTGGAAGGGATGACCACTGGGGAGCAATTTAATCGACTGTGAGCAGCTATCAGGACGCCACCACCACGCTTACCATCACGATCTCGCCGAAATATAAAAAAGCCAGGAAAGCATGGTGCTAATTCGCAATCGCTTATTGAAGGGTTTAGCCACGTTTCAGTTAAGAGAACAAAGTTGCATTCTGTCGTGCAGATAAGATTAAAGAGCAAGTCGCGTTTCGGCAAGAGGCTTTTAATGTTAATGTGTACAATTGACAAAAGTTCAGGGTTTAATTTAGGATTCGCTGCGGTGGGAGGTGGTAGCTGTGGGCGGAGGGGGATTACTTTTTCAGAAGAGCGATCGAAAACGTAAGTGGTGCCATCAATGGTTAGTTTGTTGTACCGAAGTTTATATGCCTTGCGAGATGCTTTACCAAATTCAATGAGGTGCTTACGGGCCTTGCGTGTGTTGGGGGAAAGATCTTCGCTAATGCTGTAATTGGTGTCTTTTAGTTTTTTGGCGTTGGACAGCACTAGTTCTCGATCCTTGAAATGGCAGAACCGGACAATTATGGGTCTATTTTTACTTGGTTGAAAACGCCCTATGCGGTGAGCGCGTTCAATGTCTCTAGGTTGGACTGAAACTTCCAGATGGGCAATAGATCCATGACGCGCTTTTCCCTTTCTAAATAATAGCGGCACTTACCCACTTCTGGGTTTGTGCCACTGTTCAATAAAGATACCCCCTCTGAGCACATACCAGGGGTGGGTATGTGCCACATGGGATAGACATATCTACGCAAGAATGGCGACAACACACATAGACAACTTTACCACTTGGGCGTAAAAAAAGGAGCCATATGCTGCGTGGACCAAACATATGCAAACAATAAATGTCAGTGTCCCAGTAGGAATCAAAACCTAGAATTCTGTGTGGCAATGGAGTATTCTAGCACAGAGCCATGCCAGGCCTCGGACATACTTTTCAAATATACCATAATATTCGCGTAACGTCAATTGTAATTGAAGTGCTGGCTATTCCATTTTATAATCATTACATATGCACTCCCAAAATACACCCATTAGGTCGGCTTACCGTAAATTGTCGTTTCGTGCCATCCACTGAGGTGGATTTTTTTATCAGTGTTGAGAGGCGCATT
The DNA here is from genome assembly GCA_013436015.1 of Rhipicephalus annulatus. Taxonomy (NCBI): domain Eukaryota; kingdom Metazoa; phylum Arthropoda; class Arachnida; order Ixodida; family Ixodidae; genus Rhipicephalus; species Rhipicephalus annulatus. The sequence continues at coordinate 155,070 of WOVY01009772.1, read as the reverse complement.
TTCACGCCCACCAGCGTCAACACCAGAGCTATATATATCAGCTTACCTCTTCTGGTGTTGTTATTAACCATGTTACTGTTGACAATGTTGCGCAGCTGTAAACAGCTGCTAATATAAAACATGCGCGCCTGTTTAACGTATGTGCATGTGTGTATTTGTACATATATGTAGCAGCATTTCATAACAGCTGGCTCGATGAAAAAGATAAAACATTCTCCTTCCATCAGCATGCTTCACATGACTTCAATTCTTAAGGTACGTGGGATCTGGCGAATTTTATTTCTACGTAATTGTCACGATTTTTTACAGTTGTGTGGAAGTCCTCAATTTTTTCAACGTGTATTTTACACTTTGTATCGTCTTTAGTACCTTGTTGTTGCTGGTTTTAGCTTTATACATTTTTGCTTTTTTTCATCTTGCTAGGAGCTATTGCTGTTTCTATGCCAATATATCTTTAAGTGCTGTCTTTCAACTACTTTCTACTTCGGGGTTTCTGTTATTGTTTTCCTAAAAATATACATCGCTGCAATTTATCTTGCAATTTATCGGAGTAATGGAAAAAAAAATGTGTCAGATGGAAGTTTTAGGTCGGCAGAAATAATCTGCCTTTTGTTCTTCAACCTAGGCGAGATTTGACTAGATCTCTGCGTCAGTACCAAATTTGCCGGCGGCGGCGCGCCGGTGTTTTTACCTTCGGCGACGGCGTGTAAACGGCGCGGGGTTCATCAGATCGGCGGCGGCGTGACGCAAGGGGGAGGGGGGGTCAATTTTAAGAGTTGGTGGGTGACACACCTTGTCCCATGAATCCGAAAAATTCTCTTTCCCCGAAAGATATCATCATCATCGTCATCAGCCTGACTACGTCCACTGCAGGACAAAGACCTCTCCCATGTTCCGCCAGTTAACCCGGTCCCGTGCTTGCTGCTGCCAATTAATACCCGCAAACTTCTTAATCTCATTTCCCACCTAACGTTTTGTCTCCCTATACGCACTTGCCTATTCTGGGAATCCAGTCAGGTCCCCTTAACGAACAGCGGCTATCCGGCCTACGCGCTATACGTGCCCGGCCTATGTCCATTTGTTCTTGATGTCAACACAAATATCCTTAACTCTGGTTTGTTCCCCGATGCACCCTGCTCTTTTCTTTTCTCTTAAGGTTGCACCTATCATTTTCCTTACCATTGCTCGCTGCGTCGTCCTCAATTTAAGCTGAACACTCTTTGTAAGTCTCCAGGTTCCTGCTCCGTAGGTAGCCGAAAACATGACAGCAGCATGTCTTAAAGTTATTTATTTACAAATACTAGTGTCTCTGTTTTCCAGAGGTAGCAGCTGCAAACACGGATGTTCAGCTCCTTGAATGCAATTTACCAAAATACACGTGTACGCAATTTTTTTTATTTTTTCAGCACCGAGTCTGCGCAGATACTCACAAGGTTCCTTTCAAAAATGCACGTTTTGCAGCAAAGCCAACCAAACAAAGGAAACGAAAACAATTCTGAATTATTTTAGCAGGCGCAATATTCAAAGGATCAAATCACCGGGTGCGCCGTGCGGAATATGAACCGAATGTTATGAGTGCCAGAACGCTTGAACCAGCGTGAGCAGGAGGACGACACGATTGCAAGTGCGCCGATGTTCGAGAAGGGCTGCAGCGATAACAAATGCCCAAGTGAGGCGAGAAACGCATGGTCATAACGACGCAATGATAGCAGTATTGCATTAAAAAACAAGGGTTTATAACGTAGTTGTGTCATGTTTGGGATGAGGTGACCAACGTATATTTAAGTCTGACCAAAGTCTTACATGCTTTCAGCATTCTTTTGTGCAGTTGTTATCGTGCTTCGGTGACACCATAATTTTTAGAGAGCTTGTTGCAGATTGTTTAGACATGCGTACGTCATTTTAAGTTTGCTGCGAGAGGTGCACCAATTGATTGATATGTGGAGTTTAACGTCCCAAAACCACTATATGAGTATGAGAGACGCCGTAGTAGAGGGCTCCGGAAATTTAGACCACCTGGGGTTCTTTAACAGTGCACCCAAATCTGAGCACACGGGCCTACAGCATTTCCGCCTCCATCGGAAATGCAGCCGCCGCAGCCGGGATTCGAACCCGCGCCCTGCGGGTCAGCAGCCGAGTACTTTAGCCACTAGACCACCGCGGCGGGGCGAGAGGTGCACCAATGTGTTTATTTTTATACCAACAACTAGACTCACATCGTCAATCGTATATGTATAATGAAGAGGCTGTGTTTTGTTTGAAAAGTGGTTATTACAGTTTATTTAAAGTTTGCAACGTTTCACTTCCATTAGAAAACGACGAAAGAAAAAAAACACTAGTTAGTGCACTCTGAAGTATTAGGCGTGGTTGTACAGACATTGCAGTTGTCTGCATCTATTTTGACTTTAATTTGAATATCACTGATAATCTTTCGTGCCATTGAAATAAATAATAAACAAAAGCGCATCAAGCACTGAACATTGAGGCCCGCACCTTATGTGATATGTACGTCAGATGACTTCACGTGGTTACACGTAACAAATTTTCAGGCCGACAGCCAGAGTAGTCTGCTCTCCACTGACAAGCTCGCTGTCGCCAAAACATTTGTGAAGAAGCAAGAAGTTTAGCACGGCGAACCACGTAAAAGGCCTTCAAATATGCTTTCAACCTTAAGGAAAAACGTAATGTTGTGCGCAAATCGTAAATTCTTGCTGTGATCGCGAAATAAATAGTGCACAGTTAGCCATTCTACAATGCATTTCTTCATGATGTACCCCGAAAACTTCGAGCTGGTAGAAAGCAAAAATATCTACTCGCAATTTCGTATGATTTACTTATTTTGTGATTAAAGGGCAGGACGTTTGCTGATTTCTACAGCTGGGAAACTGGTGCAGATGTTTTAGATTTCTTTTAAATGTTACAGTACGACCAATTTAGAGTATACATCCACATTGTTTAGGGTAGCACTTTAGAAACATACTTGGAATACCGTTTAGACCACATGGTTTTGAAACCTGAACACTTAGTATAAAGTTATGTACTCCAGAGGAGCTTAATTTAACATTAGAAAGAGCAGGTAATTTGATTCGTGCAGAAAATGAAAGAGTGATGCAGTTATTGGTATGGAAAAGAAAACACATCTCAAGTGATTATTCGAGACACTTGCTATAGCTTCAGAATTTCAGGAAGACAGGCCCTCAACAATAAACAATGAGGGTATAGACGATGCAAGACTAATCAGCCTGTATAACATGAATAGATTTTTTCATAAATGTCGCGAAGGCATTTCAAGAGTAGCAGTTCTTAGCCTGTTTCATTTTTGCTTCTAATTTGCTTTTTGAAGCAATAAATGCAGAAGCAGTGTCATAACACCTGGAATTACAATTCTTACGCAGAACTTTGTGCGAGCAGTGGGATGAACTGTATTCTTATGGTACCACGGGTGTCATGAGCTCAATTCATTACAGTTCCTAGGCACACACCTTGATAAGCATTCATGCACAACTTTGCAAAAATTTATGAAGAAGCTCATCGACATTGCCCAATTCGCTAGAACATTCAAAGTCCTGAAAATATGGGAATAAAGCGTTTGAAATATAAATATCACCAACCCAACATTAAGAAAGTTAAAGACAATTTTTATCTCATGTCTTTGAGCAGAGCACGCTAAGTTTGAGGTGACTTCAACAGTTTTGTGGTCAGAAAACCCTTAGACAATTTCACATTTTACACCGTGCTATATGAGCATGAAGCCCCGCCATGGTGGTCTAGTGGCTAAGGCACTCGGCTGCTGTCACGCAGGTCGCGGGATCGAATCCCGGCAGCGGCGTTTGCATTTCCGATAGACGCGGAAGTTTCGTAGGCCCGTGTGCTCAGATTTGGGTGCACGTAAAAGAACCCCTGCTTGTCGAAATTTCCGGAACCCTCCTCTACGGCGTCGCTCATAATCATATGGTGGCTTTGGAGCATTAAACCGCACAAATCAGTCAATAAACCATATGAGCACGCATCCCCATGAGGAACTTAGGCGGCAGCTAACTGATTTACACCTAATATATCCCGCGAAACTAGAACATGCTGGTATATGGAAATACGACCGCTGTCGGGAAAGGACCACTGTTTGTTCACAGATGTCATAGCGCGTAGACGGGTACAAAAGCCGTTTGCTGTTGCCTGCTAAAACAGCGCATGCTAGAACCCGTGACTACGCCCTCATAATCAAAATTCAAAGCTGCGAATCAAGCCACGCAGTCTCGTACAGGGGTAAACATACATACTCCTACATCCAGCGAAAAAAAAAACAGAAAAGGCTTCCTTTTCAGTTGAGGCGCATTCGACAGAAAGCACCGAGCGTGGAGTGATTTTATCGTATGCGGCGTTCGTGCGATGGAGATAGCTGCTTATTTCATCTATGCTTCATCAATGTTCCTCGCTAGCGCTCACGAGATTTTATTCGCGGAAGAATTCGCGGAAGCAGCATACATTGTGCGTATGGAAGAGATTTATTTGAGCGTCATACGCAACATGACAGTGATGATGAAAGCCTGCGAAAGGTGTTCATATAATTCTTCTCGTTGTCGAAAACTATACGAAATTCGTCGAAGCGGGCTTGCCTTTTCTTGTGGAGAGCTGGGTCGTCTCTTCTGTAAAGAATTCGTCTATTAGGAGAATTAAATATTCCGGAGCCTCTTTCTTTGATTTGTTCTTCATTACACTCTACGACATTCCCTTCAATTTAATAGTTACATGCTATATGTATTCGACATTTATGTCTTGATAAAGCACTTCTGCAATGTGAGCGCTAAGCGTTCAGCCTATCGCAATTTCGAGCTTGTAGAAAGCAGGGCATAAAACAAGTTACAACAAGAAATTGTCGTATATGAATCATTCAAGAGTATGTGGGCTATTAAGGTCACGTGAATCATGGTTGCGGTGGCACAAAAAGTGCCAAAAGAACGAGGAACGTCAAGACCAATAACACAATCAATTGTGTATCTTCAGAAGTTGTTTTAGAGCCTCTATATAAACAGGGCATGCAAACACTGGTGCAGCAGAGCAGTCAAGGCACCACAAACGTTATTTTAAAAAATCCTAGAGCCGCAGAAAACAAGGCCAAGTGATGTATATTAGGCCAAGATGATCCGCTCGGGTCGAAATAAGACAAACAGCGGCGCACCGCAATAATTGAGTGGCGTTGGAGGCGCGGTTTCTCATCAGACAATTTGGCGGTGGTGCGAACGGTGAGATAAAGAACGAGCGGTGGCGGGGGTGCGGCGCGGCGTTGCATGACTGTAGGCTTGACTGAATAATTTTCATTCAAGTGAGTGTAATCAGGCGATTGAACAACTGGCTAGGGAGCATTTAAAAGTGTATGAACATTGTTGGAAGTCTCTGACGCACCAAATGATGCGGGGTGCTGCTTTCATTACAAGAAAAAAAAAGTTACGATAACGAAAAGGAATACGTAATACGTAAGGAATACACATGGAATACGAAATACGTAAGGAATACACACCGTCAATGCGTTGAAAACACTTCGTTTTACAAAGAAGCGGAAGCTGTGGGGAACCCAGCGTCCAAGCCAAACCACGCACACAGACTTCAGCTTCCATTGAAGTGCGTCGGCACACCTTGCTTTTATGGTCGGCCCTTCTATCGGCGTTGGGCCTCAACAAAGGCCGAGTGTTCTTTAAAGTCAATATTTTTGAATTGTTGCGAAATAGCCCCGCTGGTGCGCGAGGTCCGCAGCCACTTCTTGTGAAGCCAGGAGACGGCGAAAGGTGCCGCATTTTTTTTTTGATCCAACAAAATAAAAGCAGAGATTATTCAGTTCACGCCTCCCGAGTAGCGATGTCCTTGCTTAGCCAAGGCAAAAAGCTCCATGTCGACGTCCTAATCCTAAAAGACGTTACCAATGGAGCCAGTATGTCCTTTAGATTGTGGTCACGAAGCTGTCAACCGCGAAAAATGATGTGGTTGTAGTGTTAGGAATAAAAAATACCGAGGCAACATCTTCGGAGGGACCTTGAAACGTCAGTAGCTAGTGCACCTTGAAGTCGGAGATCACTCATATTTGTGCGGTACACAAACGAACTGCATGGCTAAGTAAAATAAGCGTGTGTAAGTAAGCTCTTCATCTGCGCGCTGTAGGCTCTAGGTACGTCCACAGGCTGTTTATTCTTACTTTTTGTCCTGCCTGTAAATATCTCTTATTGGAATATTTGTGCAGAATACATTTACTTCCAATAAGAGAGACAGGGCGTGAGGAAAGTGTCACAAAAAACAAGTCAGGACACCATAAATGCCGAGTATGGACATATAGACGTTGTACTGCGGAAGTACTATAGTTATAAATACAGTAATAGTTGAGTTTCTGTACTTGTATATCCTTTGTCAGAAGACAGAATATGCAATGTGTTGTTTGCGTACACTTTAAAAGTAGTTTCATTATGAAAGCTTCTTTAGCATAAAACTTTATTATTACGTTTTACTTTGACATAGGTTTTAAAGTTCAGTCATACTTTTTAAATGCGAAGAATTTCTTAGCGAACATCAGCTACTTTGAGCGTATCTATCTATCTATCTATCTATCTATCTATCTATCTATCTATCTATCTATCTATCTATCTATCTATCTATCTATCTATCTATCTATCTATCTATCTATCTATCTATCTATCTATCTATCTATCTATCTATCTATCTATCTATCTATCTATCTATCTATCTATCTATCGACTTATGTTTCGGTGCTCCCATGGTCACTCTCTTAACTTGGCGTGAACCAAAATTAGCGTGGGAGGGTAAGATAGTTTGACGAATAATGACGCCTGGTCAAGACATGAGTAATGTCACAATCTCGTCGCGTACATCGTCAAACACATCTTGTCAAACAGTGGCACATAACCATGGGCGGGTGCGTGCCGCTGGTATGCGGTTATGTCCCACAGAAGATTGACATCTAGTATCTTCCCAAGAACGATGGGAACACACGTGAGAAAATATAGCGTGCGAGCACTAAGAAATACTCAACCTCGGTATCGTCGACTCGACCAATGCAAAGAATAAATTTCAGGATCCCAGCTGGAATCGAAACCAACTATTCTGCGCGGCATTGAAGTACTTCATTACAGAGCTACGCCAGGTTTCCAAACTACTTTTCGAATAGACGCTAATCTTTGTGAAATGTCAATAGTGGTTGCAGTGCTGCCTACCCAATTTTATAAACATTACATGTGTATTCATCTGATACAACCGTCAAGTCGAGTCAACGTCAATTGTAGTTAGTTGCCATGCGCCGATGTTGATTTATGTAGCAGTGTCCACTGCCAGCATCCTCGTGAGCATCAGCGCTTCATATCAGCTTCTGGTGTTTATTTATTTATTTATTTATTTATTTATTTTCATTATTGCTAACCCCAATGATAGGGGCTCTAGCAGGGTGGTACAAAACATATAACAAGGTTTCTTAACAAATACAACAAATTCAGACAATACAAAATTCAACTGAATACGCATGTTCGAGTTGGCATCGTTGCGCAACTACAAACAACTGGTCATATAAACATCATCAACTCGCCCCGACGCGGTGGTCTAGGGGCTAAGGTACTGGGCTGCTGACCCGCAGGTCGCGGGATTGAATCCCGGCTGCGGCGGCTGCATTGTCGATGGAGGCGGTAATGTTGTAAGCCCGTGAGCTCAGATTTGGGTGCACGTTAAAGAACCCCAGGTGGTCAGTATTTCCGGAGCCCTCTTCTACGGCGCCTCTCATAACCATGTGGTAGTTTTGGGACGTTAAACCCCACATATCATTCAAACATCTGCAACTGTTCAATATTTGTCTGTGCGTGCAACATTTGTACATATATTTAGTGTCACTTCGTGGCTTGTCAATGAATAAAAAATTTGTAACGGTCACCTACTTCCCGCATGCTTCGCATAACGTCGATTCCCAGGTATGTGGGACCTGCCGTTTTTTTCTGTTTAGGAAGCTTTCAATCTTTGCCCCATTTAAATCAACATTAAAACAAAAGCATCGTAGTATTGCATTGCCACGCTATCTTACATCAAAAATAATTCTGTTGCTATTAGATGTAGTTAAAAGACTAATAATGAAGTGTACATGGATGAACACATAATTATTATGAACCTATAAGGCCGTTTGGATTGAGGTTCATGTATGTGCCACTTGACTCTCTACGAGATATCTCCGTGTTTTGTTGTTCGATCTGACTTCCTGTCAATTGGGAGTTCCCCCACTCCTAATTTTCTATAGCAATCTTATCTTACCGGATTGCAGGCATCTTGAGTGTTTCTTCTATCTATCTATCTATCTATCTATCTATCTATCTATCTATCTATCTATCTATCTATCTATCTATCTATCTATCTATCTATCTATCTATCTATCTATCTATCTATCTATCTATCTATCTATCTATCTATCTATCTATCTATCTATCTATCTATCTATCTATCTATCTATCTATCTATCTATCTATCTATCTATCTATCTATCTATCTATCTATCTATCTATCTATCTATCTATCTATCTATCTATCTATCTATCTATCCACCTATCTATCTATCTATCTATCTATCTATCTATCTATCTATCTATCTATCTATCTATCTATCTATCTATCTATCTATCTATCTATCTATCGATGCCGCGGCATTTTGCAACCAGGAACCGTGGTAAAAAGGTGTGCGCCGTAGGTGAACGAGAGTTTACATGTATCGAGGAACGGTGGTGATAACATTCATTATTTAAAATGCCAGGGCATTCATAAAAAAAGGGCATTGGCAGCGTTAAATTGGTGAATATAAATATTAAATGTCAGGATCACGCAATGAGATTGTGAATCCGAAATGATTTTATTTTGTCATAAGAAGCTTTAGAAATTGTTAGTATACAGAAGGAGATCCCATAGTCAGAGACTGAATCGAGACCTCCTACAGTAATGAATACAGAAGAAAGTTATTTGAATTACCAACTTAACAGCAAAAATAAGCAAAAAATACAACGCAAGCTGAAAAAGCCTAATAAAGAAAATAACAGGAGAAAGCAAAAAAAGAAAAGAAGGCAAAAGCCAAAAGCAGACCACACAAAAAATAAGAATAATTCAATTATCAATATTATAGACAAAATTACAAAATCAGTGAACACAAGAAATAGAGGTAACACAGGACTTCTAAGCTTTTACAAAATAAAAAAGGATAGATAAAGAATACAGGTAATTAGGCACTTTTACGCAGCTTTCAGAAGAATGCCCTAAAAAACGCACTAAAAATACACAATGAACGGGAAACAAATGTCACATCTATTTGAGCAATAAATGATGATGATGCGATGCTTTTATTGATGTTGTGAAATGATATGAATAGGAAGGAGGGTAACAGAAGCGACGAAAACTACCCAGATCATGAAGGTGATGAGAGGAAAGCCTTCAGTTTCTTTTAGGATTTGCCATTCGATTACAATGTTCTGATCGCAGGAGGTATAGTATTTCAGAAATGAAGTCCATTAAAGTAAATTGTTTGTTTGCCATAGTTACTGTGAACATTTGGTAAAATTAAATTCCGAGTATGTGCGAACGTTTTCAAGTTAGTTTTCACTAGGTTAGGTGGAGGGATAACGTACACAGGAAGCTGATTGTTTAATTGCTTGTACAGTACTATTCCTAGTTTTAATTTGAAAGTGCCACAGACCGTTAGGTTGTTGTTGACATGCAGGAGTGCTATAGGATATACTGGGATAGTGACTATGGGCAAGTATTCTAATAGATTGATTTTGCATAGTTTGTAGTGAAACAAGATGAATACCGTAAATATTGCCCCAAGATGCGATACACTAATTAAAGTGAGAATGAATAAAAGCGTAGTACAATGAAAGTAATGTAGGTTGGGAAAATATATCATGGGCTTTAAGCAGAAAACGTGTGCCGTAAGCCATTTTTCTTCGTAGGTGAGCCATATGCGAATGAAATTTCAAGTTGCGGTCAAGTTAGATTCCCAAGAAAGTAGCCTCCTCATCTGCTTCAATTGCAAATTGATGTATAAAAATTGGCGGGATAAGATTATGTTCCCGTTGGTGAGTGAAAAACAGCGAATTCAGTTTTGGTGGGAGTGATTTGTAGCTTAATATGGAAACACCAAACAGTCAAGCTTGAAAGATCATTATTTAATTTCCGTGTTGGAGATTGGAGGCATTTATCAGTGTTAATAAATGTTTTATCATCTGCGTGAAGTAAGCACTCCGAAGTGGTAAGAGAAGTTGGCAGGTCATTGATATAAATTATGAAAAGAACTGGGCTGAGGATAGAACCCTGCGGTACTCCAATATTTGTTACCTTTGGTGTAGATTAAAAAATGGCAGACTTACAGCTTGAGTTCTATTGGGTAGGTAATTTTTATTAACATTAGCGCAAGACCAGTTAGGCCTATGGCTTCAAGCTTCATGAAAAGAGTGTAGTGGTTAATAGTGCCGAATGCTTTAGTAAAATCAATGAAATTAGAACCTGTGTAGAAGTCTTTATCTATTGCTCGCTTTATTATTTCCGGTAAAGATAAGCAGGGCGAGGTCAGTGTAATAGTCTTGACGAAAACCAAATTGCGGAAGTGAAAGAACCTGATATTTATTGAGTTATTTGGTCAGGCGAGAATCGAGCAATTTTTTAAATACTTTACTGAAGAAAGGTATGATGCGAATGGCTTGATAATTGGATATTTGTATACGGTCACCTTCTTTAAATACAGGAACAACTTTTCCACTTTTCAGTTCTAGAGGTAAGATACCAGTTTTGAAAGCTGGGTTGAATATGAATGGTAAAATATCAGAAATAGCATGTGCAATAATTTTTACATGGTCTGGAAATATATGAGCGCACAAGGTAGAAGGAAAAGCACTTGACAAGAAAGACGCACAGCTTACAACTGAACTTTTATTAGAAAACGTTCATTGCACAAGAACACAAACACGCAGGCACAACCAACTGTCACTTCAAGGTGCTACCCCCTCCTCCCCCAAAAGAAAAGAAGGTATACATTTATCTACTTCAACAGCTCCAAAAAGACACCTCTTTTTCACTTATTGCTACCGAAGAACCACTGATACGCGTTCTTGAGTTAACCCTAATCTGTTCGGCTGCCATGATTTCTCTGGTGAATCTGTGTTTAGATATGTCCAGAATTCTCTTGCTGCCAAACTGCGGATTGCACTTACAATCTCCGCAGTGCATTGACAAGTGCGTGCCACCTGCGAGAACCTTGAAGGACGTCGCGTGTTCTCGAATTCGATCATTTAAACAACGACCACTATGTACACAATCCCTGAAATACACAGTGTAAACAGCCTGGCATGTTTTTCAGTGCAACCGCTCTTGTTCACCCTTCCACGATTTCCTATCATGAGGCACAGTTTTGCCAGTTTGCAGGGAGCCGTGAGAACAACTCGTACTCCTTGCTTGCACCCAATCTTCATCAAGGAGTGAGAAATCTTGTGCACATAGGGCATAGCTACAACCGTTTTTGTTGGCCTCGTTTCCGCCGTGTTGGTGGTACTTAACCTGTTTAACATCTTTAATATGATACTGCCTACTGTCAGGAGCAAGCTATCCGGGTAGCCCGAACTGAGTAGGCATCTTACTTGATTCCGGAAACTGCGTTCCGTTTTATGTGGGCATGATTTGCTTAGTGATGAACTAAGGTAAGAATTAGATATTGCACTTTTCACCAGCTTACTGTGAGAAGAGTCAAATGGTAACAGACCCATCATTGACCGCGGGGAAAACTCCCAGCAAACGGGACCAACTGCTTTAACATCAATGTTAAGATCTAAAAACGGCAAAGCCTCTCTGGCTGGTTGTTCATGTGTGGAGGACAACGAACTTGCGCATTGTTTAAAACAATCCAAAATGTTGGTTACTACTGAAGTGCGTGAACCGTTATCCTCTATTTTTAACATCACTGGGAAGTCGGCAACATATCTGCAGACAATAACTACAGGTTGTCCCACGAGCTCATGTTGTAGCTTCCGGTCAAATTTTGCTAAGAATATATCACAAAGCACAGGGGCCACACAGTACCCACTGCATATGCCCTTCCTTTGGACAACTGTCAAATCATCAAACTTCACAATGGTTGTACACAAGTAGCACTGATGTAGCTCTATGAACTTATCTACATTATTAATGCGTTGTTTTGAAAGTTTACTACCTCGAAAGAGTCAATGGCCTCCCGTGTAGCTAGAAACAGTTCATTGTGCGGGACAGAATAAAATGATTCATTGACATCAACCGAAAAGCCGTATCATGCACTGCACATGCCTGACAACAGGTCTTTCACCAGTACTTCCGAACACTTCAGTTTAAAGGTGTCATCAGGAGCCAATAGGTTCAGGTGTCGTTGCAGGTAGAAGCTCACGAGATGCTGCCAACATCCCTTTTCAGTGACAATGGCTCGTAGGGGACACGTGACTTTATGTGTCTTGGCCGAAAAAAATACTTTTAGAACATCACCTTTGCAAGACTTCACGGTTGTCGAAATACTTCCTAGTCCCATCTCTGAGAGGAGATTAACCGCTCTTGATTCGACCTTGGAAGGCGCCCCGCGGAACGGTTTGAAGTTCTTTTCTATAGCTGTTTTTCTTTTTTTTGAAATGGAGTTTGGGTAGGACAGCGATTCTGCCACCCTTATCACACTGTAAGAGAACCAAACCCAAGTTGTTGATGCACTCCATGGTCTCGCGTAGAACCGTTCGGCTGCTAACCTCACTACAGGGTGCACGACCTAATGCCTCGATTGCTGATGACAAGCAACTGCCTTTGTCTTCACCGGGCGCCAAGACAGCCAACTTGTGAGCTATGGCCAGGAGCTCCTGTTTCGGTACGGAGGCTGGTAAACTATACTTTTGACCTTTCATGAGTAGGCTCTCCACGAATACAGGCACTTTAGAATCCCCAACGTACAGAGTTTCTACCTGTCTTGGCTGTTAACCACCACTTCTACTAGGTAAGTGAGCGAGGCAACTAGCCTAAATTAACTCAGTGGCAGCTTTTACTGAACTACGCTGCTCCATGAGTAGCGCATGACCATGGCGGTCTTGCGATTCGAAACAGGTTACCCTCCGCTGGTATTCGAGGATACGTACTTGTTTCCACGTCTCCACATGGAGTATTTTGCAAATCCTTTTCCAATGGCCTTCCAACGGGCGAATGCCGCCAAACAGCATGGACACAGCAAGTGGACACAAGCGTTTCCGAAGGTGATAGGTGATGTAGCATGCTTGACTTGCCCTTACCTGCAACGACACCTGAACCTATTGGCTCCGGATGACTTCTTTAAACTGAAGTGTTCAGACGTACTGGTGAAAGACATGTTGTCAGGCATGTGCGGTGCATGATATGGCTTTTCGGTTGATGTCAATGAATAATTTTATTCTGTCCCGCACATTGAACTGTTTCTAGCTACACGTGAGGCCATTGACTCTTTTGAGGTAGTAAACTTTCAAAACAACGCATTAATAATGTAGATAAGTTCATAGAGCTACTTCAGTGCTACCTGTGTACAACCGTTGTGAAGTTTGATGATTTGACAGTTGTCCAAAGGAAGGGCATATGCAGTGGGTCCTGTGGGCCCCTGTGCTTTGTGATATATTCTTAGTAAAATTTGACCGGAAGCTACAACATGAGCTCGTGGGACAACCTGTAGTTATTGTCTGCAGATATGTTGCCGACTTCCCAGTGATGTTAAACATAGAGGATAACGGTTCGCGCACTTCAGTAGTAACCAACATTTTGGATTGTTTTAAACAATGCGCAAGTTCGTTGTCCTCCACACATGAACAACCAGCCAGAGAGGCTTTGCCGTTTTTAGATCTTAACATTGATGTTAAAGCAGTTGGTCCCGTTTGCTGGGAGTTTTCCCCACGGTCAATGATGGGTCTGTTACCATTTGACTCTTCTCACAGCAAGCTGGTGAAAAGTGCAATATCTAATTCTTACCTTAGTTCATCACTAAGCAAATCATGTCCACATAAAATGGAACGCAGTTTCCGGAATCAAGGAAGATGCCTACTCAGTTTGGGCTACCCGGATAGCTTGCTTGTGACAGCAGGCAGTATCATGTTAAAGTTGTTAAACAGGTTAAGTACCAGCAACACGGCGGAAACGAGGCCAACAAAAATGGTTGTAGCTATGCCTTGTGTGCACAAGATTTCTCACTCCTTGATGAAGATTGGGCGCAAGCAAGGAGTACGAGTTGTTCTCACGGCTCCCTGAAAACTGGCAAAGCTGTACCCCATGATAGGAAATCGTGGAAGGGTGAACAAGAGCGGTTGCACTGAAAAACATGGCAGGCTGTTTATACTGTGTATTTCATTGGTTGTGTACATACGGGTCATTGTTTAAATGATCGAATTCGAGAACATGCGGCGTCCTTAAAAGTTCTCGCAGGTGGCACGCACTTGTCAATGCACTGCGAAGATTGTAAGTGCAATCCGCAGTTTGGCAGCAAGAGAATTCTGGGCATATCTAAACACAGATTCACCAAAGAAATCATGGAAGTCGAACAGATTAGGGTTAACTCAAGCCGGCGTATCAGTGGTCCTTCGGTACCAATAAGTGAAAAAGAGGTGTCTTTTTGTAGCTGTTGAAGTAGATAAATGTATACCTTCTTTTCTTTTGAGGGAGGAGGGGGTGGCACCTGGAAGTGATAGTCGCGCCTGCGCGTTTGTGCTCTCGTGCAATGAATGTTTTGTATTAAAAGTTCAGTTGTAAGCTGTGCGTCTTTCCTGTCAAGGGCTTTTCCTTCTACCTTGTGCACTCATATATTTTCACATTATGACGTACCCACTGGCCCACCATTCCGCTTTATTTTTACATGAGTGGGGAAATACCATCAGGGCCAGCACTTGTGTTCAGGCTTCGTACGACATCATGTACTTCGTAACATGTGGTAGGAAATGAGAAGAATTATTCTGGCAGATGAGAAAGGGGAAGCTGATAATCAGCATCAGGGATGGCGTCAGTGTTAAAGATATAGTCACTGAAAGCTTCAGCAATCTCTGATGGGTATCATACTTAACATCTTTATATTTAATGGTGGTGATTATAGCGTGACTACGCTTCCTGTTCAAGAATGAGAAGACAATTTTCCACTTTTTTATAGCTGAGCAAGCATCATCAACCTTTCGTTCATATTATCGTTTTTCAGCGTTTTTCAGTTGTAATGCAAGAGTGTTGGAAAATTTTTTGTAACGTGCAAGTAATTTATTACGATAAGGTTTCTCTTTTGCTTTTCTATAAAGTTTCTCTTTCACTCTTAGCTGCTTCAATCCCTTTTCAGCAATTCAAGGGTTGTGAGGACTGGCATAAACTTTTTACATTAACAAATATAAGTAAGGCGCCGAATATAGGACAATAATATGGATGAAAACTTTGTGGAGGCCATTTGTGAATCATCTAAGCGTATTAGTGAGGACCAGTCAGTGCACATAACATTATGAACGAACGACTCCCTGTCTACAACCTGCCTAATTAAAGATATGCTAATTAGAGCAGCGTAACAATTGAAGCGCAAAAAATTGGGTAATGATCACTTAAGAATCCGAGCATACGGAATTTGAGATAAGTTAGAGAGTGCATGATCGATTAGGGTACTTCCATCATTGATGCAGCGTCTTGGAATGAATATTAAACATTCGTAGCCAAACTCTGGTACACACTGGAATATTTCGAAAGAACTAGGAGAAGAAAGGTCAAGCAAATTTATATTGAGGTCACCCATGATCGCTACATTTGCGTGATTGAGAGCAAATGTGTCCAGTACTTTTTGGAGGGCTTCATAGAAAATAATCACTGATGAAATGGGGATCGATAAATTCACCCAAAGATTAAACTCTAGTTGTCGAGCTTGAGAAAATCGTTGTTAAGTTGAACCCAAACACTTTCGTAATCAATCACATCTAACTCAATGTCGTGTCGTCGAATATAGTGTACGTTCGATTTCATATAAACAGCAACGCCACCATGATTGTTGCCTGCTCTTTCAGACCTATAGGAAGGAAGACCAAATAGATTTTTGTCTTCATCGGTAAGCCAGGTTCCAGAGATTCCGATAAGTGAAAAAGGGTGGTCAAGAGCAGATAAAGTAGTTTGTATATTGTCGAAGTGTTTCAGATCTTTCTTGCATTAATATGAATCGCTGAGTGGAAAACAGGGGAAAGAAACCTGTTGAGATCGTCTGTGGAAAAATAAGCAGCCATAAGTGAATCAAACTAAGTGTAACAAAGGAGTAAATCAGAGTTTATTGTGAATTTCTGGCAGATTTTGGGTAGGTCAGCTTCACAAGTGATGCGGAACACCTTGCTCTCTGTAGTCTTTCTGGCCTTTATCTGACAGTTCTGTGTCCATAAAAACCTCCAGTTGTTAGACATCTTTGGAGCTAGCGCATGAGAAAATAGTGCTTTATTTTCGGAGTTGAGGTGATCGTTAATGTAGACTGGGTTGTTGGCGACTCCGGACAATTCAATATCATTTAGGCACAGTTTGGCCTTTTAACCCTTGCTTAGAAATAGTTTTTTTTTCGTACGAGAGCAAAAGCGAGCTAGCAAATTCTTTGCGCCAGCTTTCACGGTCGTAACACGGGCGACAACGTCAAGATCACTGGGTGCCAGTTTACAAACACTCTTATTCTCTATAGTCTGCATGATAGTAATGCAGTCTTCACCTCCTGTCACCGGGATTCTCTTTATCTCGACGTTCATAATCCTAGAATATTGCTCAATTTGTGACACTTTCAGAGATAATTGCGTATTTTGTGCTTTTAATGCCCTATTCTCCGCAATCAGAGAGGTGTTATCCCTCTGCCAACTTTCTACGATACTATTCATGTACTCGGCGCTAATAATCAGCTCGCTCATTTGTTTGTTGATGTCACCCGATAGCTGTGCTTTGACGATGAACTTGTTGAAGATAGCATCAACCAATCTATCGGGACATTCGTTCAGTCTGGTTTTAAGATCAAGAAGTTTTTTTTTTTTGCTCAGCTCAGAAGTAGTAGGCATTGCGCAAAATGCAGCAAGGCAGTAAGAATATGCGTAACACGACCAGATGCGGAAAATTACAAGAAAAAAAATATGGTAGCACCGACAGTACAACGGCAGTGCAACGCAAGGAAAGCGTGTTATTACTACTAACCTTTGCTGTAAAAACATGCGTAAGTCAAGAAACGATGTGTCGTTGCACTGTCGCTGTTGCCAATGGTGTGCCAGCCGTGAGCCTCGGTTTCTTTTTTTGAAAATAACAGCCGATGTGAAGCCCTCTAGCGGAGCACCAGTGTAACTCTCCCCGCCATGCGAAGACAGATTGATGAGCGCAGTTCCACACGTGTCATCCATGACAGTAAACCAGGCTTGCTTCCAGGATAAACTGGTTGGCATCCACGGGCCCTTTTTGAAAGCATTGAAGCTCGGATAACTTCGCAGTTAAAAATCACACGTAAATCCAGGAGTGATGTGTCGCTGCACTGTCGCTGTTGCAAAATCGAGCAATCGACTCCTCGCAAGCTGCGTGGCAGTCAAGTATTCTATCAAAGAACCAGGCCAGGTCTCCGAGCTGCTTGAGAAAAAGACACTTTGCAGTCGTTATGATTGTGAAATGTCAACTGTAGTGGTAGTGCTGCCCATATATTTCTATAAACATTCCATCTTTACTCCTATGAGGCGGAAATAATGCTGGGTTAACGTTTACCGTAAGTTAAGAGTCCGGCGTTTATGTTGGTCTTATCACTGGCCTGGGCAATAGCATGCCCGCTAGCACAAAAGTTACATATCGGCTTAGCTGTTCACGTGCTGGTAATACGCATGTAGCTATTGGAATTGTTGCGCAACTTAAAACAACTCGCTATTAAAGTATTTGCGATCTTTCTACATATGTCCTTGCGTGGAATATTTGCTCTCATGTTTAGCATTATTTTGTGAAGTTTAGCTCGATAATAAAGTTGCACCAGAATCACCTTCCCCCTCCAGATGCTTGGCATAAGAGCGACTCCCATAATACGTGGGATCTGTTGAATTTTTTTCACTTTTATTTAAAAAACTTTCTTTCTTCGTGTTTCATGAAACAATTTTCCGCTATTAGTTTTCTGCCCTATCTCAGCTGTGTTCCTAAAAGAGGCCTCGACGACTAATATGAAGGACATTTTTAGTACGTCATTGTTTTTTGCATGAATACATTCTTTTTAGAAGGTATATTTGCCAGTGAGTCTACATGTTTATTTCATACAAGACACAAGTTGTCCTTTTTAAAAAGTGTTTCGCAGCAAGGACATTCTTACCTTGTATCAAGTAACAAAAACTTAGCATGAAATTCATATAAAACATTACTCTTTTTACCTTTTATCATTCATCGCCTTATTGACAAAATTTGCGTGTTTTTTGTGACGTTGTAGACCTATTATCTGACGTATAAAACCTGTTGTCACCAGGTACAGCCGTCAGCACCTCCGGAACGCTCCTGCGCGTGGCTTCGGCTTGCTTGCACTGAGGTAAGCGCGGCCAAGTGTTGTAAATAACATGCTTGCTGAGTTAACGATACATGCAAGACATGTTGGTTTCACTAGTAAATTTCTATTTTGAGTTTACCTGAATGGCGGGTCGAATGCACTCACTTGGAATACCGTTTTTACCACGTTTCGCCCGTGGCTACGTTATCGCGTGCGCCCATGGCATTCGTCGTCGTGTACTTATCTCGACAAACTATTGCGTGTGACAGATTACGTGCCTTTCAAGTTTGAATGTGCAGCTGCTGTTCAAAAAAATCATGCGAATAAAAAAATTCACGTTCATGGTGTTCGTAAATGTTGCACAATAAATAAACCTGAAATGTGCGGGCTTTGAATTCCTGATTCATTCATTTTGAGAAAGCGCGAATTTAACTGCTCTTGAAAACTAGAGTGTAGTTCTGGTGTAGTTGACTACTCCTGAACTTCACGCGTCGCATCACCTATGTGGCCTTCGTGCGCTGATTATTTTATTTATAGTGGCGCGGTGGCGCTAGTGGTATATTTAGCTCTAGATCCAGGGAGGCGTGGCCTGGCTCATATCCAATGTTTATTCTAAAGCACTTCTTTCTTCTCAGTTTCTACCAACTATGGCTACTTTCTTACGTTACAGGACCGCCTCGAAACCACGAGCACCTCGAATATGTTCACATTTGATCTGCCCGTCGGGGATGCTAACGTCGTCACAGTCGTTATTTGAAAATAATTTATTTTGCTGATTTTTGAGAACTAAATTTTGTACCGGATTTTATTTCTTTACGCTTACTGAAAAGAAGCAGCTCGCATCTTTTCAAACATTGTTTCGGCAGATACGCCCAGGGTAACGACAACAGGGAATGCACGGGCAGTGGCAGCGAACTCAGCTGGCTGTGCACAAAAGCGAGACACGTTGGGGCATTCGAGCTCGCTGCTGCTGCGCCGCCTACTTCCCGTGTTCTCAGCGATCGTAATTCAAACTGGGTTCTCGATTAGTGAGTTCTTGATTGATTGATTGATATGTGGGGTTGAACGTCGCAAAACCACCATTTGATTATATGAGACGCTGTAGTGGAGGGCTACGAAAATTTCGACCACGTGGGGTCCTTTAACGTGCAACCAAATCTGAGCCCACGGGCCTACAACATTTCCGCCTACATCGGAAATGCAGCTGCCACAGCCGGGATCCAAACCCGCGACCTGTGGGTCAGCAGCCGAGTACCTTAGCCACTAGACCACTGCAACGGGCGATGAGTGAGTTCTCTTTAAGGCCGTCAAGCTTCGCCGTGCATGCTGCGCGGGTAGTTTGCAATTGGAGCCGGTGTAAGCCACTGCCGATGCCTTTGCTGCCATGTTGAACCTGTGCCGGCTGTTTAGATGACGAGGTCTGAGCTAGTGCAGTCATAGCCGTGAAGCGCGAAGAGGATCCGCCTTTGCGCGGCAGAAAAATTGCTCTCGTACCTTTTTTTGTTTTTCTGGTCTCACGACGTGGTTTTCAGGCCGCTTAGGCTGCAAAGCGAGTTCATTCCCAGTGAGTTTTGCCGCTTTCGCTCACTTTGAAGCTAAGTGTGAACCCGGCCTAAATTTTCTCACTATGATGACAAATGCAGCAGACTAAAAAGGTTAGGAATCGCTACGTAGTGGGCATCCCAGTGCTTCAGAATGGACTATCAGTACAAACATGCTGACGTTTTATTCAGGTTTTATGTGCTGGCTTTTGGGGCATTGGAATCTGATAAGGAGACGGAAATATGCGACAGATGAAGGCTTCGCTTTTCACACGGTAAGTGAACTGACTAAACTGAAAGTCTCTAGAAACATGCCTGTTTAATCTATCTTTGACTAATGTTGTGATTGGCCACCATGTTTTGACGCCGCTTGGATGCTTGGAATGGTTTCAGCTAGATCTATCTTGATTTGTTCCTGCTTTGGAGCGCTTCAAGAGGTGTACAGAATCGGTGACAACACAGCAGTTCGGCGAATCCCTAATGCCATGGGCTCATCTCGCCTCGCCAGAAACCCTTTGGACATGTATGATCGGCGAATTACCTTGAAGGAGATATTTGCTGTCTGCTCCACTCCACTATGTGGGGTTTAACTTCGCAAAACCACCATATGATTATGAGAGACGTCGTGAGTGGAGGGCTCCGGAAATTTCGACCACCTGGGGTTCTTTGCCGTGTACCGGAATCTGAGCACACGGGCCTACAACATATTTGCTGTCTGGGCTGCCTAGAAAGAGTGGTTCCATCTGCGTTGCTTGGGCTATTAAAATGCACCAGACAATAAGCCGGGTGCCAAGTAACCATCTTCAGAGACATATCGCACGTTCTACGGTGCCCTTCAAGCCTTCGATTCCCGCACCGTGCGGCCTGCCCTGTAGTGACGCCTCCTCGATGAGCCATCTCTGCATGTGAGACTGCGCGTCGTGGCACTCTGCTAGTTGTGTCTTGTATTGTGTGTGTTTCTCTCTCGCCGTGCGACAAATCGGACGTGCCTGTTTTCTCTTTCCTGTGTTTGAAAGGAGGTGGTTATTGACTTTTCTACTCGTGGGCGGAAATGAAGATGACAATTTCATTGGACTGTCCTGGCCTCAATTGTTTTCTCTGCACAGTCTTGGGAAGACCAGCACATAAAAACGCGAGTACAAGACGCTCCAAGGATACATCCTTCATTCTGGTGGAGTCATGCTACGTTCAACATGTAACATCGTGTAAATACATAGTTAAAGTCTTCATCTCCCACTTCTTATCTCGTCTTCGCCCTGAGACTTGGACGCCCCCGGTCCCGAGCAGATCACCCCAGTCGCAAAAATATACAAACGCTAAGTGTTCTGACAGGTGAGTGTGCACGCAGCAAGTAAATTGGATACGATGCTAATTATGCATTTGCCATTACTGTTTCCATCTATAGGCTATCTATTCTTAGGTGTGCCAGTGTTACCAACTTTTTCTTTCAGTAGCTTTCGCTTGCTATAATTTCTGCTCACGTACGTGGACGTGACTGCAACTACATTATGCGAGCACAAGAACGTATGTGACGTTCATGGGCCAACTGCGGCGTAATGTATGCTCTTCTAAATGTGTGCTTTACCAAAAATGTAACGGTGAAGCACACCTGAACATTCGATCAGTTGTGTCGAGAATTTCGCAGCGTCTTCTTCAGCCTCTGCATTCAATTCATCGAGATTTCAATGTGAAAACTTGCACTATTACACACCCTGCTCAAACTCCACACATTACTTTTTGCAAAGCACACTCAATATTCTAAAAAAGAATAAAAGCGAGCCAGTAGGTACGTATACAGTGCTAAAACAGTGCTAAATAAACACAGAAAAGAAATCACGCAGGACCACGGCTGTCTGCGTTCTGCGTGATTTCTTCTCCGCGTCTATTTTGCGATGTTTTTAACTACGGTCCAGTCGAACTATATGAAAATGCGCAAGTTGCTGGAGTTGTAATTCCTGAAGACTTGGCAACATTGTGCAATACGTCTGTGTATGCTGCCCATAAGGCGCACGTTGTCGCCTTTCTAAATGCTTGTTCACGCGCCCTTTTCGCATCTTACGTTGCAACCCCTTCTTTATATGCTTTGCTATGATGTGCTTCCTCGGACTTTCGAATAAGCCCTGTCGCGAAAATACGCATACTTAACAAACAGAAGATGACTGACTGGATTCGCAAAAGAAATTTGACAAAAGTTGACATATTCTGAAAAAAGAAAATAAATGGGTCCTGACACAATCTATTCGTGCAGTAGGTTTGCCAAGAAAAAAACTGCCGCCAGTCAAGATGGTCCTTTGTATGCAGCTCAAAGTCCACTCGCATAACAATCCATATCCGCCTCCTCCACCCACCCTCATCGCTGGCTGGTGGGGACAGCGAGCCGTGGCCTGTCAATCAAACCTAAATCAGCAGGAGGCGTGCGTTGAGTCTGGGTGAATAACACAATGCTCGTCCTTCTATTGTCAAGAAACGCGCTCTCCTTCACAATAGTTCAATGTTACACCTATGAAAGAAGCTTCATTCGTTTGTTTATTTTTAGTAGTGTTTTTATGAGATTACCATTCTTTAATGTACTCTATTATTACTTCACTTTACTACTAGAGACTTAGAGGAGGTGGCAGCTTCAGTTACCAGAATCCAGAATCACTCATACGTGCTAAGCCTACAGGTCACAAATTCTGCCAGCTGTTCACGCGACGTGATGCAGTTGTGCTGCCGAAAGAGCTTAACAGAAAATGCGACAGCCACACGATGAAGCCGTGACCCTACCTTCAGTGGCAGCTTTGATTGGTGTAACGAATGAACAATATGGCTGCGACCGCGAGGCGAGTGACATATCGCACTGTCATCTGCTGTGCGTTCCGATGGACGATGTCGCACAGCATCTCCTCGGCATTTTACTCCGGAACCATTCAAAATGCCCCTTGTTACCATTTAGATAGTTTATAAAAACTAAAAATACAGCAAACCCAAGCAAGGGTTTAAAACCCTTCAGATCCCCCGTTTTTACCCTCTGGGTGGGTGGTGTGTGTTCACCGATGAACCGGATGTAGCAACAACGGCTACAAAAACACTGAAACTCACACACACACACACAAATAAGCAGAAAAAAAAGGGTCGTCGCACTACTGACCAGACCGAAGGATGGTGGTGTGAAGGTGGTGACTGCAAGCGTCTGGCTGAGGTGTCGCATCAAACGTCCCCTTATTATTTCGAGAAAGGCTTCACAGAAGAAGCCTGGTGGCAACGTCTGGTAATCGATTAAACGCTGACCGCTTGGTGACAGCGCAGTGTCAGTTGTCACCTTCAGTTTGACCTGCACAATCCGCCCATTCATAACATCGAAATGAAAGGACCTTATACGCATACATAGAAATCACAGAGGTCATCGTATCACCCATCTTTCCCTGCTGCTCACCTGGCTTGCTGTGCCTTGCTGTTGGTCATCAGCCTTTATGCAGGGTGGTGTCGCCCAATGTGTTTTTAAATAATTATTAGCTACCGTGTTCTTGGTTTGCTTTCTAAAGATTTCTTTTTTGATGCCGCCGCTCGATGTAAACTTCACATATGAAGAAGTCAACAAAAAGTCTGGAGTGCGGCCTCACAAGCAACCACCTGCTGGTAATAGACGCCCTCACCAGAACATGAATGGCCACCCTGGTGCAGTACTTGGCCACTACTCATCATACCAAAGCAGGAGTGAACTCCTGGTTCTCAGTCCTCAGCGGCTGCAAATTCACTTTCCTGGGTGGCGGTCAGACCTGCGACGAAGCAGAAGGTGCTGAGAATATCTGGGTCTGCACCGGTCTCCATTAGAATCTGAACTTGACTAGGTTCAACTCTACAACGCAATCTTGAGAAGACATAGTCCAGTAGGGCTAATCGAGGAAATAGACGGCCTTAAATTGGATGTAATAGGGCTTAGCGAAGTTAGGAGGACACGTGAGGCTATTACAGAACGAACACGTCCTATGCTGCCGTAAATTAGTTGACAGAAAAAAATATGAGGGTTTTTTTATACACAAGAATGTCGCTGGCAACATAGAGAAATACTCTAGCAACAGTCACAAGGGGATAAGTATCGTAATGAAGGTTCACACAAGGTACATGATAAAGGAGGTACAAACCCATGCGCTTACATCCAGTCATGATGATGTTTCGGTTGAACGTAGTTCTACGTAGTTTCAAAGTCAGCGGTTAAAAATTGAGGGACCGTTAAATTTTCACCTTCAAGAGTTTAACGCGATAGTAGCATTCTGCCCCTAGTGCGTACTTAAAACACTTATAGTGTACGAAATCTTTTCCAACTTGCTATGCACCAACTGCGAGGCCTGCATGGTGCAGTAGCGTGTGTGCGCTTTGTCATGGGGGACCAGCTTGAAACGTTGAAGTAGCTATATGAAATTCCCATGTTCTGAGCCCGATGTCAGTCTTCACTTCGACCACGCATTATTGCGACAATATTTCATGCTGTATTGAGAAGCATGCATACTGAACGCGCGTGCTTGAAAAGCATGAAAAATTCTTTCACCGCATTGCCAAGCAGAGGAACTTATTTTCACTCTATTCACAAACAGAGGCTTGACTGTGAACACCTGGTAAATTGTTCTCGCAGCCATGCCTCAGCTTGTGATGCTTGAGTGGAATATTTTTCTTAGACATATTGCAGAGAACCTTGAGAAACGAATTACCGTCAAGTCCACACGACATGTTTTCTTTCCTTCGAAAAGGAAGAAGCACACCTTATGATGTAATGATGTTACTGGGACTGCACAATATATCGCAAACCCGGTGTGCCTTAAAATTTTCGGACGCAGAAGTGCGACCTGCGCGATAATATTTTCGGGAATCAGTGTGCAATTTCTCGAATTCCTCAAAGCGCAAGAGAATGCACAAGAGTGGAATGCAAGCCTTGAAACAATTTCACAAAATGCAAAGTATTGTTTATTAGTCAGCTCAGAGATGACGGTTCTTCCCTGAATTTCGTTGGTCTATTTTGTGATACGCTTGTATTTTGTCTAATATGTGAAATGTGAAGTCTGGGTATTCCGGGCAATAAAGAGAGAATAAAAAAGAGGCATTACTGTGTGGTAGAACACCAGCTTTTCATGTACACGACGCAGGTTCGATTCCATCTCAGACCCGAACTACGCGAGTTTGATCCCCAGTCGCATGCAGATTTTTTTATTTTCATCTTTCTAGATTTGCAGGACACGCAAAATGCGCAATTTTCGCGTGACGCAAGATGATTATTTTTTGCTCGCTACCAACGACGCCGACACCAGAATTTTCGCAAAAGAGCTATTAAACGCTGTAATGCTAATAAAGTAAGGACAGTACACTATTCTCATGGGCAACTTCAGTGCCAAAGCAGGCAAAAAACAGGCCGGAGACCAAGCAACAAGGGAATATGAAATCGTATTTGGGTATGGTGGAAATGATTTATTAGTAGAGTTGGCAGAACGTAATAATTTAGAGAGTTTGAATACCTTATTTTTTGGAAAACACGCTAAATTTTAGTTGCCGCAGCAAAGTCCTAATTGCAGAATCAAAAATAAAATAGACTTCATTCTTACACACAAGCAGTTCACGAGATTTAGAAGTAGTCGGCAAAATCTGATGCAGTGACCATAAAAGTGTAAGAGCTCAAATTACCCTATATTTTGAAAAGCAAATACATAACCTGATGCACAAGAAACCAATTGATGAGATAGCGGTGAGAGAGAATGTACATGAATTCAAAGTTTCGCTTCAGAATAATTTCGTGGTTCTAAACGAGCCAACCGACGGTAGCGTCGACAAAATAAACTATAATCTTACAGTATCTTCAGCGAGTGTGCAATAGAATTTGGAGGTAGAGTCACGAGACTGGACACTGGCAAACTATCTCAGGAGACGAAAGATATTAGCAACACACGACAAACAAAGAAAGCCTCAAATGCTACCGACAAAATAGAGCTATACTATTGAAATAATTGTTACGGGGTCACTAGCTTAGAAACAGAGGAAAACACAGGCAAGAGTCACGATGACTCAATGACACAATCGCGCTCCAGTCAGCTCTATATGCCCTTCGTCTTCCTTCGCTTTATATCCGTAAAAATATGTCCACCATACGAATGATGGATTCCACCATTCACCATCGTGATGAATTATTGTACTGCAACGATTAGTGGTGCCTGGTGGCGTACGGTGGATGCTGGAGTGCCCGCACTGCTGGAGTGCTCTACAGGTACGTAGCGTACCTGTAGAGCACTCCTACAACTTTCTCTACAGGTGCGGGCACCTGTAGAGAAAGTTAACCACGAGGATTCGAACATGCAACCTTCGCATCAACAACCGAACACCTTAACCACACCGCCAAAGTTTTTTCCTTATTTCCTCTGTACATGCAACATTTGCAAACAAATATACACCAAACAATAGACAAACATGAATAAAAAATTGGCCCCGTATGTGCATGTAATCTGCAAATGTCGTCGAAAGACGACAGTCTATCGTGTGGAGAGAGTGAACAAGACACTTGTTTGTTGTTCTGCGCAGGAAAATCGGTGAATGGTATTCTGGAGGCGCTGCGTTAGAGTACCTCGAGCGTGCAGCGGAGGCGAACGAGCGCATCAAGTCACGTCACACGTGAGACATAAGCGCCATCTGGCAGTTTTTTTAGACAACAAAGCGTGTGGCTCTGAGACGGGTGTGCGTGCCCATCTGAGAGGTGATAAGGTGTAGAACGCAAGGCGACGGGTAGGGGCCACCACCGTCGCGTTTTCGAAAACCGTTGGGAACACTCGTCTTTCCATGCGAGCGTTGCATGGTCAGCGCACCGTGATAAGCGCTACGGTCCTTAAAATTACTTATGTATGCATTTTCTAGTAAAAGGCCCACATACATATTGTATACGTGTTGTTATGGTGCCCCAGACAAGGTCAATAATTGCTTTTTAATCGACAATTGCAAAAGCATAAACGCTCAACCTTGAGCAACATAGGTGGGCGCTGCGGATGGGGTCGGCCGTTTCAAGTACCCGAGGCCGTTAAGAGTGGACAAACAGACAAATGTACAGACAGACAGACAGACAGACAGACAGACAGACAGACAGACAGACAGACAGACAGACAGACAGACAGACAGACAGACAGACAGACCGAAATTTTTTGTCAAAGGTCCCCAAGAGAGACTATCGACTTTAAAAGAGAAGTTAGACAACTGCCAGTGTTCTGAGGCTCTCTAAAATTCCCTCATTCGTAGAATGCTTTCTGCTCGATGGAGCCATTCGGGCACATCTAGCTGAACCTTTTGCGTTTCTACGAACGATCAAATAGATCGAAAGTAGAGTTGTCTAACCTGATGTGCATTAACATCAGGCTTACGTACTCCCATTCTGCATTGTCACGTACTGTGCAGACCCAGTAACATGGCTAGATCGAATGGTACTCCTCCTTCATATGCAACCGGGAGAAATCTGATGCCATAGGCAAGAAGGGGCAGATATTTCATGTCAGTTCTGCACTGTGATATTACTACTCCGATAAAGTTCAGTTTTTTATTTGAAAAAACAAGCCCACAATGCTTCTTTCAATTTTGTACGTCGCGTACGCGAGATAGACGGGATCTGCATCTGGTACTAAAATTTGCACATTTATTAAACACTAACAACTGGAGTCTGTAATCATTGCCACTGCGATAATAACAACAGCTACCCACATGGCAACCATGCACATTCCTCGACAATCCAGAAGTCAGTGAAAGCCCTCTTGTGTTTCTTGAGAAAGATGGGTTTGTGTGAACGCCTCTGACTTGCAGTAGAGTTATACACGCTCCAGTGAATTTACTGTTTATTTCTCCTTTTTTTCGTTTTCTTCTCTTCTCTCTTTCTCACCTTTGTAGTCCCCTTCCCTAGTTCCACAGTGTAGGGTAGCCTACCTGATGTCTTTCTGCTTAACCTCACTGCCTTCTTCTTTTCCTTCCTTCCACAACTGCGAAACAATGGGCACATCCCACGTACAGTGGAAATCAGCGATATGCGAAGCACGAAAGAGGAAGGTTGACATTTCACTCTAAGATCAGCGCAAAGTTACGAGGCGGACATAAATTATGCCATATATTACTTTCTTGTCATGAATAATATGTGATGTAAAATGACACCCAAGTCATTTCTATCAACTTTGGACGTGTCATTTACCTCCGCCACCTATACAAGTCACGTGATACCAAATTTAATATATGTGGAACTAGCGAAACGTCCGTGAGCACGCTATGAGCGCGGCATGTGAACATGTTTTCATTACACTCGTGTCATGATTATTATGTTTGGACGTCTCATTTAACATCGTCGTCTATTCAGATAGTGATGCCGAATTTGATATATGTGGAGCTAACTAATCAGCCGTGAGCGTGCTATGAGTGTGGCATGTAGTGATGTTCTTACATGACAACGAAGCTATGACTATCATGTTTGGGTCTGTCATTCAGCTTCGTCCTCTATTCTAGTAACGTGATACCAGATTTAGTATATGTGAAGCTAGCGAATGAGCCGCGAGCGCCTTATGAGCGTAGCATGTAGTCATGTTTTACATGACGCGCATGTCACGATTATCTTGTTCCCAACAGTCATATATTTTCGTCATTCATTTACGTCCCGTAATACAACATTTGGTATATGTGAAGCTAGCGAATCCACCTCGAGAGCACCATGAGCGTGGCGTGTAGCCACGACATACATGACATGCATGTCATGATTTCCACGCTAGCGTCGGTCACATCAGTTCGCCATGCAGCCATGTCATACCATACCAGTTTTGCAATATGACGTGTGAACGAAACGACTGCAAGAGCAGTAAGACCATGAATTGTAAATTATGACATTCACGACATACGTGCCATGATTTTCATGGTATGACTAATCACTTATGCTCGCAAACAGTCATGTTTTGCCATACCAATTTGGGCATTTATAACAATATTGAAACGGTAAACATAGATAGATAGATAGATAGATAGATAGATAGATAGATAGATAGATAGATAGATAGATAGATAGATAGATAGATAGATAGATAGATAGATAGATAGATAAATAGATAGATAGATAGATAGATAGATAGATTAATAGATAGATAGATAGATAGATAGATTCAAAGTCGTCAAAGTTCTCTAACAAATGCTTTTGTTTTTAAAAAAACCAAGTGTATATAGGAGCAGGTATAGTTTATCGGTAGTTTCTGTCAAGTTTAATATCTGTTTCTCACTATTTCCAAAAGGGGACATCTGCACAGCCTTTATGACGCATCAAGGCTCAATCGATAAATGCGTGCACACAATTATTTGAGTATTGGAATGTTTTTCGCGCCATGTACAGCGCAGTCGTCCCAGTGCACTGATCTGTAGCTCTATCGTTAGCAACAACTACATAACGGCTCAGCTAGAACGAATTCAGTGCACCGACAAAAGTATGCCATCATATTGGTTCAGTGTACATGCAATTGGTAAGTCTGTGGTCTCGCATAGGAGCCAGAGAATTGCCGGTGAGTGCAACCAGCGGCTGTCGGTTAGTGGAGGCGTGCATATATTACGGAAGTGCTGGAAGCGCGTCGCATCGATGTTCCTAGCTTAATGTGCGCACACTGTACCCCATAAAAATGCTTCATTTAGGTTAAGTTATTTCACTGCCATGCAGTACTGTCATTCGCACTCGTCAGAATCATGCGTTGTGAAACCGAGAAGCGCCGATGACATTTGTGCGGGCTCGGTCGGCAGGCTCAACCTTTCGTGGAAATTATGGTGGTAGAACAAAATTCTAGAAGTTACACTTGTTCGCATGTCGAAGGTAAAGGTTTGCGCGTTTTAGTGTCACTCGCACTTGGCTCTTGACCTAAAGTACGCTTCAGGTAATTGAGTGGGCAAGAATGGCCCCAGTTGCGTTTCTAGCGTGGTGACATCAAATGGCGGCTGTATTTTGGTCTACCGTTGGAAGGAGCAATTTCGAACAAGAGCTCATT
Source organism: Rhipicephalus annulatus (assembly GCA_013436015.1). NCBI lineage: Eukaryota > Metazoa > Arthropoda > Arachnida > Ixodida > Ixodidae > Rhipicephalus > Rhipicephalus annulatus. Next base: position 125,029 of record WOVY01009772.1, on the reverse strand, counting down.
TATTTCTCAACAACTGCGCGGCCATGTCACACATTTACTGTCGCTGTTAAGGGCGACGCCTCTAGTTTTATAAACGTCACAACAAAGCAGGACATCGCTCATGTCAAACTGATGTAAGTACGTGCATGAGTTGTTAAAACTCACGACCGCAAGCTACGCTGCACAAAACGTGAGGCGTTGTAGACACCACAAGAATAAAGAACACGTCTTTTTTTCGATCATAAACAAATTTTTCAGCGCATTTTAGAGTGAAACACTACAAATGAGAAATTTAACAAACTGCCATGTGCTTTTTCAACAAGCCACCATTGCCCCAGAGTGGTGGTCTAGTGGCTAAGGTACTCGGCTGCTGACCGGCAGGTTAGGGACAAAACCCGGTTGTGGCGGCTGCATTTTTAACAGAGGGTAAAATGCTGTAGGCCCGTGTGCTCAGATTTGGGTGCACGTTAAAGAACCACAGGTAGTCGAAATTTCCTGAGCCTTCCACTACGGCGTCTATCCTAATCATATTGTGCTTTTAGAATGTTAAGCCCTTCATATCAATCATCAACATGCCACCATCACCCATCAAGCTTCCATGACGCCACCATCCAGTTTGTTCACCAAGCCGATCAATAAAGACGTTTAGCATCACCACCGTGAGCCGGCATTTTCCACTTTCACCACCGTTGGCTCACGACCACCACACCATGTGCTACGATTCTTTTTCCTCTCACCATCATCAACCATTACGACCACTACAGCTTACAGCATATCCGCTATTCTTTTCACCATATCCACAATTATTTCCACCATATCCCCTAACCATTCCAGCATCCACCAACCCAGGATTTTCAATAGGGTAGTGGAGCTTTTGAAGTTGATCAACAGACGTCAGGTAGGCGACATCAAAGGGTATGACACAAGATGATAATCGAGCAGGCTCTAAAAAGTGGCTGAATTTAAAAAGCTGCGAATGAAAACTTGTGCTTAGGTCTGTGCAGGTTTTGTACGTATCTGTATAGGTCTGTATATGCGTATAGCGTATAGGGGGGAAGTGATGTATATGCGTATAGGGGGGAAGTGATTTCAAATAAAAAGAAGAGAAAAGTGAGCCCTGTCTCTGTCTCTCAGTGGGATGACACCTCAACAGTAGCTCACGAGGAATTGGGGTAGATAAGGGAATAAAATGATAGGATTAAAAGGTAGAGAGATAGAGAGAGAAGAAGGGGAGAAAGGCGCAGGGACAGGGAGCGACGCCCTTGAGAAGAAGACAGGAAAGATGGACGCGGTTTCAGGAGTCCGAGGACGGGGCACCACTGGCGAGAGTTCTTGTCGGCGACCGCTGTGAGATGGCGTAGGGCTAATCCAGTTGGCCAGGGCTACGCTGTGGTCGTCGCCGGGAACCAGCGTCAGGAGGTGGCGTAGAACCAACCCAGTCCGCCAGAGCTGCACTGTCGTCGGAGATCGCGAGGGCACAACTGGTCAGCACGGAATCCAGCAAGCGAGTCATGCGTATCAGTTGTGCAGGGGTTGTAACTATTTCTCTAAGAGACCCTAACATTCATGAAACATCAGTTGTGCTTGCAGTGCTCGATCTCCAATTTTATAAACATTACACATGTACTCCTAAGTTATACAGCCATCCCGTCAGGTTAAGATCAATTGTAGATAGGCTTTACGCTCTGAATTCAATTTATGAAGCAGTGTCTAGGGATACCATCCTCACCAGCATCAGCGCTGCATATCAGCTCATCACTTCTTGTGTTGCTAAACTGATGTTCCTGTTGGCATTGTACCGCAACTGCAAACGACTGGTTGTGTTAAAATCTAAAACACTTGAGCATATCATTGCGCGTGAAGCATTTAACAGATATTTAGCGTCATTTTATGACGTTTCGCTCAATAAAAAAGCAGCATCACGCTTCGTATAACGTCGATTCGCAAGGTACGTGAGATCTGCCAAATTTATTTTTATAAAGCAATTTCTTGAAACAAATGATGCATTCGTAAGAAAAAGTTGAAACGAAATATAGTGAAGTATTAGTCAACAGTATCAAGGGGTAATGGATTACTCGATGCCGTCATTTTCTACTTCCATGTTGCCTGAGCTGTTGATTTACAATGTAACTAATAGACTATGTTTGACTATATATTATTAGACTTCATAGACTTTATACGTGTTCATAAAAGCACGGTACTTGGAAATGTGGGCTTGTTAGGAAGACTTTTGCAAGGATAAATCCCAGCAGACGGGGAGGTCACAATTGTAGTTCATACAGAAATGAAAATACTCAAAGAGTGAACATGCGGTGCTTGTGTGTGTATGTGTGTGTGTGTGTGTGTGTGCGTGTGTGTATGTGTGCGAGTATCTGGAAAATGGGTGAGAGATAACGTTAAAAAAATCTAAAAGCTGTTTTTCAAGGCCACGGTATGGTTATATTGTAGGCTTAATTAAAAAACTGTCATAAAAGTGAGGTCTCATTGTAACTACACGACGTAGACACGGTGTCGGCGCCTTGAGATCTTAATACAGTCCAGGTGTATTTCAGGAATATTGACCATCTCTTTGAATACTGTACATCTTCCACTAAAACCCGTTATGGTGGTTTACTAACAGGGCCACTCGGCTGCTGACCCTCAGGCCGTGGAATCAAATTGCGGCTGCGGCGTCTACACTTTGAATAGAGTCGAAAATGCTGCACGCCCTTGTCCTTAGATTTGGGTTCACGCAAGCCCCCGTATTCTAGAACGTCCCTTTACTCAACGCTTCGCCTTCACTTGAGAAAGCCGATGGGAGCACCGTCTATAGGCGAGGTAAGTAACTGAATATCAGCGATAATATGCTGGGATTGTTGAGCAGCGCAGGGTAATTTTCAGTCGAGCAGCGGCACAGTGCTCGACTCTGTCAAGTGAAGGGAGAACATCAAGTCGAGGAGTGCTTGTGAATACGGCGGTAAATAACCCCAGGCGGTCGTAATTTCCGGAGCCCTTTACTGCGGCGTCTCTCATAATCATATTCTGGTTTCGGGACGTTAACCACCAAAAACATTTGTATTGATACTTCTTCCACACAAAAAATAAAGCCAATGCTTCTGATGTTTCTGGGTGTTGCGCGTACTCCACTGCTAGGAAAAAACAGGCTTATAATGATAATAAAAATAGCTATAAATATTAAAAATAGGAAGGAACAAATTTCAGGTGCACAATTTCTGAAGTTCACGTTGATAACTTCTAGGTCGCCCTAATGAAGTTGACGCGAAGAAAAAGATCGTTTTGAAAATCTGAGCGTCTGTGTTGCTTGCATGATTGTGCGACCATGCTTGTTATCTTCTTCTGCTGCCCTTCTAAAGGTATAACAAATAGGCTGATAGCGTAAATCACTTAAACGTCTGTCTTCAATCATGTCATCTGCTCGAAAAATTATGTTATGAGTAATGGAAAGCGCATTTCCATGTACTAGTTAAAACTGCTACGGCGTAGCATAATCACAATACAATGCGGTACACCCGCTAATATTAGCTACTGCCGGAGCTGTATACATCGAGGTCAACAACCCCACTTTGTGTTAAAGTCCTGAGGAAAAAAAAGAGGGGAAATGGACCACAATAAGAAATTAAAGCACCTTACGCGCTCCGTGGGGTAGAGAGGGAAATCTTGCTCGCACGAGCGCTATGTGACCAGCGGTTCCTTTCATGTCTCACGCCACAACAAAGAAAGGCTGGCCGCTTTCTTCCGAGGCCTGCCCTCCCACTCACCCCGGTCAGCGGGAGCCCAGAAATCACGACTCCGATGTTCGCGTGATGAGTGGAAGCGCTCGCCGAATACGTCTGCTTCGTGAAGCTGTTAATTGAGCGAGAAAGCTGGAGGAAAGAGCTGCGTGAAAGCCGAGGTTGCTCCGTTATACGCGCGCTCACAAAAGCGGCCAGGAGTCACGGTGCCAGTCTGTGCAGCCGGGAAAGTGCGATCGCTTTAGGGCGTGGTGTGGGACGGCGCTTATTTGCGGGGCTGCAAAACTGCGACGCCAATTACGGGAGGTGAAGCTGCCTTCCGGGATCATATATGTATATTGTTGTGCGAACACTATCAGTGAGTCTTTTGAAGGCACCGCATATGTCACCAGTGCTACGTAAAGTCGGAAGGACCGAAAGAAAAACAACAAGAGAGAAGGCAGGCAGGTTGCACACGCCCGTTTTGCTATCCTACGCTGAGGCATTGAGAAGGAGGAGTACAAAGATGAGCGAAAGAGGGGAAAGGGAGGAAAAAAATTGTTAGATTATCCATTTGAGGCTACCAAAAGAGCTGTAGTATGTTTCACATGATAGGCATTTTTCTAGACAATCCTGGATCAATAAGAAGGACAATGCACGTGTGTTGTATAGAGAGACCAAAGCAGCGCTCCATTGGATTTCAATGCCATCGTTACAGCGACTGACTGTGCGAAACAACATCATAAATTCCTGGAAACGGAGGAGTCCCCGTGTTATTTCAGCACCCCGGTTCAACAGTTTTACTAGAGTGCTGCGTCTGGCATGTTAACCCTAATTGCATCCTTGTTCTCTTAGCATAAGGATGCCAAGAAGTTTTAAAAAGGCCACAGCCAAACAGAAACGAGGTTCAGGTGTAGAATTAACAAGCTATTGCTGAACATTTAGTGAGTTGGCATAATAACGTGCCTTAAAATGAGGTAAAAAAACAAAAAAGACAATATAAAGATCGTTGCAGGAAATCTTCTGCAGTAAGAATCACCCGACCTCCGTGTGAGGCCTAAACCACAGTATGTTTCCGTGAACTTATCGCAGAACACACGAAATTTCTGCTAATAGCGACTTTACAGCGACGTTTTTCATATGCAGGGACGTTAAAAAGCTTTTTTATACCAATACCAGCTTCTCTTCGTTAGAATAGCAGTGCCTGAATTTTACTACCTGCCAAATTTATTCTGCGTTTCACTGGAGTCTTCTTCAAGTGCTCGAATTTTTATTCCTGTCTGGAATCTTATTTCAACGAATTCCTCTATAAACAGACGTTTCTAGTTCAATAAGCTTTTGTAATAGGATACAAGTTGATAATCACTGGGAGGAGGGGTAGCAATACATCGTGGCAATGCTCAACTGGCGCCACATTTAAGGCATCAGTAGTGATATCAAATTGCGTCCAGGTTTGAATTTGAAGTTTATTGAAGGATAAGCAGACATATAAATGAACAGATAAGCGGACTACAGTAGGAGGTCCCAAAGTAAAGACTGTCGGGGGGACCTCCTAACACAATGTGAATAAGATGATGCATAATATGCAGCAGACAATAGGCGTTGTGGCAAAGTTCTAAATACAATGTGTAGCGTGACTATGATGCGAAAAGGATGGTCGTACCAATAAAGATGTAGAAAAAATAATACGTAAAAAATTACGCAACAAGAAAACGAACCCTAAACACCATTGCTAAAATATACTGCCACGTTTATTTCCTCAAGTTTTGTTATTGCCCCGTTACATTGTACGTATTTCTCAGCGCACACCACCTCTGCAGTGTTCGAGAGGCTTCGTGGCTGTAGTAGATAGTTTCGTTAAGGTTACGTCCCTTCCGCGAGCATTACAGATTATTCTGAAACCTAGGTAGCCGCTATAGATAACGCTACGACATTCTGTGGCTAGTGTAAACATGCCGACACGCTTCACCGCTTGTCAGTTGATCGACGGCCGACACGCTCTTCACCGCTATAAGTGCCAGTGTATAACGCTGTAATCTTACTTTTCGTTCGTTAGCCACAAGTTTGGCCCAAATAAACAGTTTCATCTTCGATGTATTGTTTGCTGCCTTCCTCCACGTCACGACCTCGTGAATATACATTCGACTGAAGTTCGAGTGTCAATTCTATATATACGTTGTACGAAGCGCATTTCAGAAAAAGATTGTCAATAGCATCGTAGACGAACTGCTCATTAAACAGGACAGCGAATACACAGGGCACTCACTATATTGTGCCTTGTGGGTTAGCTGTGCTGTTTATTAAGCTGTTTTGCTGCAGTGTTGTTGACAACCATTTCCCGGAGACCAAGCGCACTTTGCACTACATATGCATAAAATAGATGCGCCAACTTCGGTAAAAGCAATAACCTCATATCATCCAGCTGTACCTTACTACAAGGCGTTGTTGCGCTCCTTAGTTGATACTAAAGAGAGATTAAGGAACGCAACCCACGTAGACAAAAAAAAGGTCGCCCTGTCTTGTCACCTTTCCTTTCTCTGTCTATGTGGGTTGCATTCATTAATATTTCTTTAGTATTTCTCTGTACTTCTGAAGAATCATGTGAAACACCGTTTGGTGAACAAGGACATATACAGGATAGGAAGAGACACACAACTCTAAACAGTATGGCCGCTGTGCCTCTCTTGTGCATCTATTTGCCGCAACCAAGTACTCCAGCTGGGAACGCTTCTCAAGAACGGACTCAGTAGTTCATAGGTACCAAAAGAGTAGGGTGATCTTGCGAAGTACAAGTGCCTTTGAAAAAATCCCCATTGCGAAGATTGTCGTAAAATGAAACGTACAATTAAAAAGAGTGTGTCTCTGCGTTCGAATGATTTCATCACGGATCAACTCGTAGGAACATTGCAGCCACTCTGAGATCAATGCAAGAAAATGCAGGTCCGTGAAGGCTCACGTTACTAAAAGCAGACTTATTCGGGGGGGTCAGTTGGTGTGCACGATAATTCGACCAAGAGAAAGAGATTACATTGGCTTATGAACAGCGAGCGAAGCTCTGCACGAGTAATACAGAGTCCATTGCTTACAACAGCTTCTACGGGAAGCATTTCTTCAGCATGTCTACGCCATGTCGTAGCTATATCTGCTAATAAATGTTTCTCTGAGGGGAAAGCGAGGCTGGTTAGTATGGTCGTTTAATTGAGAGAGCGCGAGACTAAACAACACACTACAAGACAGTCTCTTCATCTGCTTTATATATAGCTAATGTTCTTTAGATTAAAAAGACATGGCGCTACTTTTTAGGCATGTCCTTCCGGCTCAAGTGGTAGCCCGCGTGTCTTTATTTGAAACTCAGTCCATGGTCTCTGTTCTCGCTCTCTTAGTGTATGGTGTGTTTTTTTTTCTGTCGCACTCTCCTTTATAAACTAGGCAAAGGTAGGTGAACCTACTAGACACATATCCACCACGAACAGTTTCCCAGGCACGTGTGACTGGCATGTATATAGCCCTGGCTCCTATTCGCTCCGAGATGGAGCGGATCAAGTCGCTGCCTGGTGGCCACTGGCTGAAGCGTATTTTGTGTGGAATTCCCCTCCTAATCTGTTAGCCGTATAAAGTTAACGTCGTGAACTTACAGCGCAACACGAGAAAAATACAGGACAGGGAAGGAGCAAAAGAGAAAGAAAAGACAGCGCTCCTTTTTCTCCTTCCCTGTCCTGTATTTTTCTGGTGTTGCGCTGTAAGTTCACGATGGATCCTAACCAACTGGCCCAACTCACCGTCTCAGTATAAAGGTAACTCGTGCAGTTATGTCCTACTCGTATTCAAAGGGTGGATTGTCTCGCTCTGTTAGCGCAAGTTCAACTGCTTTTACGTTTGCCTAGCACAATTTAGAGATGCATTTGGCCTTGCTGAGCTGTATATTGTTACGCTGAAGCGGCAGTGTGTCAACGAAGGAAGACGAGAACGAAGTGAACAAGAAGAAGGAAAGTCAGCGACAGAAAAGAAGAACCGTCTGTTATTTATTCTTTTGTAACGAGGGCACTGGACATGTAGCTCGAGTGTAAAAAGAAGACTCTCTGTGAACGCCGGCTTACATCCACTAAGCGTTTGCCCTAAATAGATCTGTTATTTATCAAGTCAACTTCTGCTAGTAGAACGCCCCGTTTAAAAGACGGAAGCGCCGGCTGCATCTACTCCTCACTCTAGAACTTCTGGAACTTCGCGACCAGACAGTTCAACTAACATTGACTGATTCAGGGCCATCTCTGGGCACATCTTCAGAACCGGCACCCATGCTAGTCTTCTGCCCTGGCACTTTTCAGCAGCGAGACCGCCCGCCATACTTGGTAGAACAGAGGACCAATACCCCGCCGCGGTGGTCTAGTGGCTAAGGTACTCGGCTACTAACCCGCAAGTCACGGGTTCAAATCCCGGCCGTGGCGGCTGCATTTTCGATGGAGGCGGAAATATTGAAGGCCCGTGTGCTCAGATTTCGGTACACGTTAAAGAACCTCAGGGGGTCGAAATTTCTGCAGCCCTGCAGTATGGTGTCTCTCATAATCACATGGTGGTTTTGGGATGTTAAAAACTCATAACAACAACAACAAAATAGACGACTAAGGTGCGGGCAACCAGATTGCCGAGTACTCAAACTGGTGAGCGCTTACAATAGGTGGAAAGCTGACAAGCTCACAAATTTGAACTTCTACCTAACCGACGTGGTGAAAGTGTGGTACAGAAGTCATCAAAGTGATTTCAGTACCTGTTCGAAATTGGCTAACCTCTCTCAGAAATCTTTGGCTGTTGGGCTGTCCACTGTTTTCGTAATGGGCACTGCTTGTGTGGCAGAGTACAGAGAAAAGATGAGACTTTCACAAGCAACATCAAAGCTGTGCTCCTTCTCTTCAAGCTCATCATCTTGATTTTGGTCGAGGCAGGCAAGATCAAGCACATCATAAAATAAATCGACGACGACGCATTCCAGATGGTTGCCGCGAAAAGTGCCCAGACGGTCACCGAGGAGATTCAGCTCTGCCAGAGCTGTGAGGACCTGCATAGGCAGCACGCCGCCACAAGTTGCGCTGCTGAAGAAACCGCAGACACCTCATCCCTGGACTTTCGCCATTATTTCGCGTACCACTGTGCTTTGATGTCACTTATATAGCAATTCATTTGCAAGGAGGTCGCACGGCAGCTATCTATACCCACAGGAACAACCGAGCCGATGGCGTTCTTGTCATCTTCGCTTAGCCAGGTCATTGAATCGCAAGTTGCCGAATCGTTGCCATCAGCGCAGGCTCAAACATCTGTTACTACACCACTGACGTATGCTGCTGCTGTTGCTCTGCTACGCGCTCCACCATCTCTGGTTATCTCTGAAGCAACTCGCAACGTTTGTCCGTAGCCGCCACCTGCCCGCCCATTGACCGTCTCGTCTCCGGTTCTATACGAAACAACTCGAAAACGTTTGTATGACGCCACCCCCTGCACAGTCCTTTAAGGTCCCTCACTCAGCGAACATTGCCCCTACTGTCAGCCAACGGCAGACACCTGATAATTCACCATTACGCTTTTCATGTGGCATTCCAGGCCACATAGCTCGTCACTGCCACCGTCGCAGCTTCCCTTATCATGACATTGCAGGAGCCTCACACTACATGCCTGCTCAACTGTGATGTCCCGTTCCTGCCGAGTCCCCTTCAGACGTACCTCATGATTGCCGAACATCCGGCTCAAGCCGTTCGCCTTCTCCTCGTCGCTGATCCAATTCTCCGATGTTACGTCACAACAGCCCACCGCGAGGAGTAATCTGATGAGGGCGGTTCCGGAAGCAAGAATTACCTGGCCGGTTAAAATTGCAAGACCTAACTGCTGTGCCCAAAAAAAAATCGAGTTGTATATTGATAGCATTTTTGCACGGACTTGTTGACACTGGAGCTGCCGTATCTGTAATTAGCTAGAAACTCTGCCGAAATTCGAAGAAAGTGACCCCTCAACTTACCGACCCATTTTTGCAGACGGTGTCACTGGTACCGTCAATTTGGGAGGAGATCGCTGGGCTAATTCCAAGGGCCGTCGTATCGGCCCCCCGATCTGTACCACGAAAGAGCGGACAATGTAGAAGTGGTCCTATATGGCGTTCAAGCGACGCCGGCTGTGGTCCAAAGAACGAGCCAGAGCAGAGAGTTGATAAAAAAACAAAATTATATTCTCAAGTATGGCAGATCAAACCAGACACAAACATGCACAGTCGGCAATAGTTCAGTACAATATTTCACCAATCAAACAGTTTGCTACCAAATACAATCCGCTACACTTGAAACAACGGACACAAACAACAATACGCGCTACAATGAAATCACATGCATTGAACAACCCAGACTCTTAAAGTTTAAAGAGTCCGAAAACTTTGCAGTCCAATGTCCTTGATCAAAGTCTGAATGATACTCTTCCAAGAATCACTCACTCAAAGTCCAGTGCTGTTGTCGATCTGCTGCCCCCGATCTGCTGCCCCCGAAGTTTCTCTTCCAGGAAATTTCGCGTGTTCAATTGGCTGCACTCCTAGCAACAAACTACTACGCCAGTAACACGTCGGTTTTCCACGCGTTGCGATTGCAGGTCGCTTCTTCGCTTTCTGGCGGTAGACACTCTGCTGCTTGTAACACAAGCCTTAACCCTTCAGGTGGAAACCCTTTTTGTTACCTGCTTTGTCACTGACATCAAAAGTTTTCACCAACTCGGCGAAATGACCCTACGCACACTTGCGCAAAACTTTTTTCTCCTGCCTAGGCACACTGGCGCAAACTGTCTTCATCAACTGATCACCACTATTTGCTGCTCCCTTAAATACATTGCGCGCTAGATTCTGAAAAATTCGATTTGTTTTCTCAGCGCGATGCGCGGCCAAGGCTGAGGAAAGGGCGAGACGTTTCGAGAGCCGTCTGCGACACGTGATGCATTTCTGCATCACCACGCCCCTTCTTTTCCTTTGAGATCCTTCTAGTATTAGCTCGGCGGCCGATGTGAGGATGTTGGTTAGCGAAACTACACTTCTGAGGGGGAGAGACGGCACGCCTGGGGAGTCTATGGATGCTTGTTTTTTTTCTTTAGCGTTGACCTTGAGGCATCTCTGTGGTGCTTGGTAGTGTGATTGCCGCCAGAATTCGGCGTCGCGCTCTTTTTCTGAGCGCTCGTTAGTGACAGACGGCTATGTCCCACCTTGTGCAGCTTTGAGCGTTTTGTGCTGCGAGAGTCGTCATTGAAGGTGCGATGTACCTTGTCAAATTTGTGGTTTTATAGCGTTCTTCGCATCAAGTCATCCTTGGGTTCAACTTTCTTCCATCAAATTATGCTTTGGTCGACTGCGCTCGCTGCGAACTCACGTTATCTGTATCGTGCTTTGCCTCCGATGATGGCGCTTTGGGTAGAGTGTTTGCTGCTTCTGATGCTGGCATTGCGCCTTTCTCAGCTGTTGTTGTCCTGGTGTCCTGTACCTTTTCTCCCAAATCACCTGTGCTGTTGATGCTATTCTTCTGTTCACCGTCATCACCTTTGGAACAGTCTCGCTACTATTTCTGTGTTCAATCCTTCGGAGACCTCGTCATCCTAACTACGTGGAAAACGCCTAGCAGCAACGAACTTTAAGAGTGCGTTCTTTTATCTACTATTCTCGATTAGACGGCCTCAATTTCAATTTGTGCTAAAACACCTCCCAAAGTACCTGCTGATGCTCTGGACGTCTTCTCGGGAGCGATTGACTCCGAGCTCGCACCAACTCAGCGCCAAGAGATTATGAACCTTCTAAATTGGCTCTTCATTCAATCGTAACCCCTCAGGCTTGGGCCGAGCCTCCATGGTCGTTCACCATATTGACACCGGTCAACAAGCCCCGCTAAGACAGCGTCCGTACCGTGTGTCATCTGCTGAACGCCGTGTCATTGACGAACAAATACATGACATGTTGAAATGTGACATCATTTAGCCCTCCAACAGTCCTTAGATATTGCTGGTAGTTCTCGTCAAGACAAAATAAGGATTCATCAGGTTCTGCATTGACTAACACCGACTCCACAAGACAATTCGCAAAGATGTGTACACTCTACCTAGCCCCAATGATGCCTTACACCACGTAAAGGGAGCAGAGTTATTCGTTAGATTTACGCTCCAGATGTTGGCAGGTGTCCATGGTAGTGAATGACCGCCTTAGTAACACCGCTTGGAGTACACGAATTCATAAATTATGCCCTTCGACCTCTGCAACGTGCCTGGCATTTTCGAAAAGATGATAGATACCATTCTGTGTGGTCTGAATTGGAAAACGTGCCTCTGCTCTTTGGCAGATATTGTGCCATTCTCAAGCGACTTTGCGACCCACTTCAGCCAGCTCGAGCAAGTTCTTACGTCGGGACTTTCCACGTCGCGACTTCAACTTGACTTGAAGAAACGGCACTTCAGCACTCGCAAGCTTATATTCTTCAGCCATGTAGTTTCAAAGGACGGTTTCTTTCTGGACCCTACAAACCCTAATACAGTCACAGGGTTCCTAAAACCAACCACCATCAAATCGCTCCGAAGCTTCATCACCCAATCCTCGTACTTCCGGCGTTACGTCCACAATTCAACCTTCATTATCGCCCTCTTTACCAATCTCCTTGCAGGAAATTGTGATTTGTCAGCGTGGTCACAGGCATGTGACGACCCATTTCGGGAACTCCGGCGGCTCCTCACAATGCCTTCCATACTGCAGCATTTCGATCTGTGTATTCCAACAGAGCCTCATATGAACGCTAGTGGTGTCGGGCTAGTCGTCACACCTGCCCAACTCAAGGATGGCTTTGACAAGTACGTCGTTGCCTATGGCAGCCGCATCCTCACCTGAGCCGACAACTACTGTATCACAGATTTGGAGTGCTTCATCATCATTCGGACAATCGAAACTTTTCAGCTATATTTATATGGACGTCCGTTTCATATTGTGACAGAGCATCACGTGCTTTGCTGGTTATCTTCACTGAAATATCCAAATAGTCGGTTCGCTCGCTGGGCATATACCGCGTTATATACCTCTTTTGCCCGGAGCATTCCAACGCCATTGCCTCGTCACGCTCGACGTTGGCTTCAGAGCCTGTCTGCTCGTCTATCTCCACCAGTGCTGCCTTGGCCATCAGCATTTCTGACATGCCTTCTGAGCAACGCAAAGACGCTTGGATTTCTTCCTTTTTGGACTTTCTCTCAAACCGGACGCCCACTCCAGTTTCCAGGACGCTCCGCCGTCAAGCTATACAAACTTCTCTATTCAGGATAACGTGACTTACCTCCAGTACTGCTGCTCAATCAGCCGTGAGTTGTTGCTGGTCATTCCCCGACATCGGCACTCTGACATTTGCGACACGTTCCACGATGACCCGCGATGTGGCCACGCTGGTGTACTAAACATACACTCGCTAGCAGCTGTGGTGCAACTGGCGCAGTATGTACCATTCCATTTGCCGGTACGTAAGACCTTGCCCTACGTACCAGTGACGCAGGTTGCCCGCTCAGCATACCACAAGTCCATTGCAGCCGCTACCATGTCCAACATAAGTTTTCGATTGTGTCGGAATTGACTTTTATGATCCACTTCCCTATACTATGAGTAGCATCCGCTGGGTCATTGTCGCTATTACTCACCTTACGCGGTACGCTGAAACGTCCGTGTTACGTTGTGCTACCGCAAAAAACGTTGCATGTTTTATGCTGCCAAACCTGGTTTTGAGGCATGGATCATCTCGGCAGTTACTAAGCGACCGCGGCCGCGTTTTACAGCGAAATCTGTTACGAGATCACAACTGGGCTCTCGCGCAACACCGTAGTTGTCCGCTGCTACTACCACTGGTGTCTGTGACATCATCGCACGAAATCAGCAAAAAAAAAACCTTGTACGAATGACACAATGGAGCTCAAACGCTGGTATGCTGGGCGCCAGCCCCGTATTCTACCACTGAGCAACGCCGGTGCTTGGGACTTGTTGGCAATCTTGCCTTAAGCAGGCTTTATAATGGGAAAGCCATCACGATAATACGACTTATAAAGCGTTTTAAAACAGCTTAAGAACAAGCAGTCGTCGCACAATGCGAAGGCGTAACGAGTGGGTCGTCCAGTGCCCCAACACATTACTGAAGCTTGTTTTTGTTCAGCTATTAAATGTGGCATAGCCCCGCCGTGGTGGTCTAGTGGCTAAAATACTCCACTGCTGACCAGCTGGTCACAGGATCAAATCCCGGCTGCGTCGGCTGCATTCTCGATGATGGCGAAAATGCTGTAGACCCATGTGCTCAGATTTTGGTGCACGTTAAAGAAACCCAGGTGGTCAAAATTTACGGATCCCTCCCCTAAGGCGTTTCTCATATTCATACAGTTGTTTTGGAATGTTAAAGTCCACTTATCAATCAAATGTGGCACATACCCGCTTCAGGCATAATTCATCATCGTAGTCCGCCACTGCATGAACAATTGGCCCAACATTCCTCGCAAGAGTTAATCTAATATATCGCTACTGTGAAGACTGACAAAAATAGTATAGCAAATGCCAGCCTACTACACTAAGTTTTATTGTTATTCCCCTAGTTAGCATCAGAAAAATGTGCTAGCAGCAGTTACCCAATGAGTGTTTAGAAAATGCTCTGAAAGGCCGCTCTTCTAGCTTTCGCTGCGCCTTCCGCGCAGGCCTGGCGTTTTTTGTCTCCGACGCTATGAAAGCGTTGTTGAGCGAGGGTCGCATCATAGATCGCACTACCACGGGTTAACTAATGGGATAACAGAGCGTTTTAATAGTACCCTTGGTGATGTGCGTGCCATGTACGCTTCATCCAACCAGTCAAGTTAGGATAGCCTACTGTCTTTATTGACATATGCGTACAACTTTGCAATGCACTGTACTTTCGCCTTTCTTTCTTCTTTATGGACGCAAACCATCAACATTGAACACGATTCTTTCTTATCGGCCAGACCCTTTAAAGTTGACAACCGTTTCACGATCAGCTGCATATATTGAAGAATGTCGAAAGCTTGCTCGTGCTGTCACTTTACATGACCAGACGCGCCAAAAACGTCGCCACGACGCATCAACCAGGCCTATATGAGCTTTGCTCAAAACTCGCTGGTGTAGCTATGGGTTCTTTCTACTCTGCTGGAACTCTCCTACAAGCTTTCTTTGAGTTACAATGGTCCATATAGGGCTGTACACCAAACATCACCTGTTTACTACCCCGTAGAGAAACTGAACGTATCTCCGAACAAGCGTCTACATGGGTAAGAAATCATACACGTCTAACGGATATAGCAGTACCATGATCCTTCTGTGTACTCCTGTCTTTAAGTCGCCATGATGTCTCCCTCGTGGCCTGGTGGTGATTGTAACGAGGGCAGTGGATACGTAGCTTGAGTGCAGAAAGAATATCTGGTACGTCGGCTTGCCTCCAGTTAGTCCTTGTGCTAATTAGGTATTCCGTTAAGTCAACTCCTGCCTGTCGAGCAACCCGTTTTACTTCAACAAACACACCCCATCAAAACAGCTTTGGTGAGAGGCGCTAGGTAAAATAACGGCTCCCCCGATGAAGGACTACTCACTGACCACTGAGGTGCTATACGTGGAGCTTCGCCAAAGTCGATAACATGCTGGTCGGCCACCTGCGGTGGCTTTTCACGGCAACAATGACGACCTGACGTTTGCTTCCCGTATTTCATGGAAGACCTACATCGAGCACCCTACCGTCACCGGACAAGCTGGGAAAGAGTTTGACGCATGGTGAGGTCCAACGAACAGGCGAGTCAGTTTTATTGGCTGGTATATATACTACCGGCTAGTTTAACAATGTTCGACTTTTTCTCAAGGGAGCCGCGTTTGTATGGTTTGAAAACCATGAAGAAAGCCTGATGACAGGGCAGAAGTTTGTCGAACAAGTCAACAAGTGCTTCGGGAATCCGGCAGTGAAGAGAAAGCGCACCGAGCAAACTCTCCTGCAACGAAGTCAAGCCTCCGGGAAATCCTGCATGACGTATATCGAAGACGTTTCAAGGCACTTGACCCCCGGATGACAAAAGAGGATAACGTTGGTCATCTTCTAAAAGATCATTTTCCTGCATTCAGTTCAAAAGGGAATCGTGGAGGATGTCTACCAGTTCTTCATTGAAAAATACAGTTTGGAATCTGGAAGCGACGTCATTAAGCACTGCGATACATTTGAAGCGCTGAAAGAGCGGCGAATTACACCAAGGTTCGGCCACCTGCCCAATGTCGCTAATTTCGCCATTGTCGCCGTGCATCTAGCCCTATCAGACCTCGCGTCGATGATTTGGCAAGTAGTTATTGAAGAGCTCAACCAATGTGAGGCAGCTTTTCGGCTAGCACCTAATACCCAATAACCCTTTCCTTCCCGCAAGTTAGGCAGCGACGGCATCTCTCATAATCATATAATGACTTTGGGATGTTAAACCCCCCATATTCATCAACTTAGGAGCGACGGCTATCAAAGCCACCTCCCTTGATGCATACTGCCACGTTCCATTTCCGAAGTCTTGTTCTCGCCCCAAAACACTACACGATTCTCAACGCAAACCACGCCTGCAGTTATCGAGAAGCTTCTGGACTTTAGTAGATCATTTCGATAAGATTACGCCCACTCTGCGAACTGTACAGATTATTCTGGAACCTACGCCACCGCCAGCGATAACTCTAGAACCTTCGATGGCAAGAGTATGAATGCCGACGCACTTTGGTGCTTGTGAGTAGTTGATTGACGGTCGATGTTCTGTTCACTGCTTAACGCCACTTAACGGCTCCAAGCTAGCCTTTTTTTTGTTCGGCCCGGGGTCCCGTCACGCCGACGCTGATTCCGGGAGCGTAATCAAGAGAAAGAAGAATGCCTGCTTCAGCGCATTCTCGCGCGAGGCACCGAAGGCGGTGGTCCCCGGTTATCCAGCCGGTGACCTCCCCCCCCCCCCCTGCAGCAAAGAGCAGAGCTGGGAGTAACCCTCTCTGAAGGATCCACCTCGCGGCTACCCCAGCTGCAGCTACCGGCCACGCCCACCTGATCAAGGCCAAGAGCCCTGTCAGCAGCAGCTGCGCGTCACCAGTTCTACCAGACGCGCCCCCGACCCTGCTGCCGGCGTGACGGAAAGATCACGCCCACCATAATGGCGTCTGTTTTTGCAGCCCCAGTGAGGGAAAACTGTTTCTTATTTAACGCTATGGAAGGAGACGATTCCGTAGATGAGCTTATAGATGCTATAGAATTTACGACAGGGGATGATAGTGTGCTCTTTCTCCAGCACATTGGAGGCTCCAGATTTTTTATCTGTACGCGGAACGCTAGCCAGGCAACCAAACTGATGGTAGCAGAGGGCTTCACCGTTAATGGCACGAAGGTGCGAGTGGAAGCAGTAGGGCCGCTTGTCACATATGGAAACGTCTACCACTTGCCAGCGTATGTACCGGATGAAGTAAAAACCTCGGTTATGCAACACTTTGGTAAAGTGAAGAGCGTGACGTTCGCCACGGTTCCAACCCGGCACACTATACTGAATGGAGGTCGGGTGGTGAAGATAGAAATGAGCAAGCCGGCTCCTAACTTCACCTCGATTCAGGGCCATAAAGTAATGCTGGAATACCGCGGCATGCGACGCGTTTGCGCACGTTGCCAGGGTGAGGGGCACATGGCCACCGCATGCACCATTCCTTATTGTAAGCGGTGCGCCGCTTTTGGCCATAGCACGGAAGGGTGCGAAAAAGCGTGCAAGCAATGCGGCGGGCGACACGGCACGCGCGAGTGCTTTCGGCACCGCTCGTACGTGGCTGCCTAGTGTGGTTTCCTACCAGTCCATATTGAACCAGCAAACGACGAGAAGAACGGTCACTCTGTGTCCTCGCGTAGCGCAGAACAGGCGACGGGACTCCATGTCCTCAAACCCAGATCTCCGGCTCCTACCACCAGCAGAACACCCAACTACTGGGACAACGCCGCAGAACACGAGCCGGTTGATGAGCACGCCACGCTACCAGAACCCGAGCCCCTGATGGATGCCGGGGAAAATGGCAGTGAGTCGAGCCATGATGGCACTGATACGGCAGGCGGTGAGCAGTAGCCCTGAAACTAGCTCCGCCGAGACCTAGAGGGAGTCAAGGGTGATCTCGATGTCGGAGGGCAAGGAGCAAAAAGTACCAGAACACGAGACTGCTGAGGAGTTGGCTGAACTGCTCGTTGACGAGGCACACTTCCCGCCTTTGGACGTCGGCAACGCCCCACCTCGTGATACTGGCATTACGCCTAGAGTTGGTAGTGACTATGCCAGGACACCTAGCCCGTTGCAGCCGGTAGTTGACCCCAGCCCGGCAGACACGAAACCGCCAGCAGGCCCCACTAACGAGGCCGACGAAGGCTTTCACACGAGCCCGACGCAGCCAGCTCGCAGGAGCAGTGAGCGCTCGCGCTCACGCTCGCTTCGGGCGCAGAGCAGGCCAGATGATTCGGGACCGGTCATACCTCAGGGCTCCGACAATATACATCACCGACAGACCCCTATGGTATCGAGTAGCGACAGCGATGCCCCTCCCCGAGCAAAGTCCCAAAGACTAGCTAGAACCCCACATGGGAGATGGAAATCGCCTGGCAGAGAGGCTGTCGATACACCCTGACGCGTCACGAAGTCTAATGCACACCTTAGCGCAAGCGCGTTTAAGGTAACCCTCCCCACCTTCCCTCGAAGAAGAGGCCCGAGATTATTTTTATGCGCAACCTAGAGCAGGCTAATCTTCGACGCACCCCACTCTCCCCGAGGCGCCAGTTTGAAACGAAGCGATATGGCGCTCCGAGTTGCTACATGGAACGTTCGCGGGTTTTGTGATAAGATAAAGCAGCGCCAATTTCTGGCGGTGGCGCAAGCGTTTGAGATTGACATCCTCTTTAGTCAGGAGACCAACTTTAGGTCCACTCGATGTCGCTGTCTTTAAAAGAGAATGCTGCGTCGAAGCTTTTTTCTCTGACGAGTGCCAGGTCATGTGGTGTTGGGGCCATCTTTATCTCGGGAAGATTCCGTCGCAAGGCCCACTGTATCTTTGGGGAGGATTGGCGCTCCCTGATGCTCGACGTCTACATCGACGGCAGGAGGGTCCGATTCGTGTCTACTTACGCACCAGTCACGCGAACGGACACGAATGCCTTCTTCAGAGAGCTGCACGACAACCTGCAGGAACCACAACCCCCAGTTCTGTTAGGCGGTTTTAACTGCGTGGTGGACTCGACACGGGACATCAGAGGCCTGGGCAGTGGGAGGTCTACTTTCAATGCTAAGGAATTAGTCAGAATCCTGCATCATCTCAGGCTCACGGATAGTCTCGTCCGCCTTCATCACAATCTTTTTGTACCGACCCGTGTTTCCAGAACCAGCGCGAGCGGGATCGACAGGATTTATGTTCCAGACTTCTTGCTACCTTCAGTGGTGTCATGCGAAACAGCAACGCAGGGTAGAAAGAATAACGGATCATGCCCCGGTCGTGTTGACAGTCAAAGGGACAGCCGGACCTCGTCACGACGACTCAGCATGGCGATTTGACCCCACTTTGTTACAGGAGAAAACCAGCCTGCAAAAAGTCAGGTCCGTCCTGGAAAAGTCGGCGCAGAAAGCCCCTTCTATAACACCAGATGTCTGGGAGAGCTTGAAAAAAGAGTGGAAGGGGTTCCTGCAGAGCGAAGGAAGAAACAGAAAGCACCGCCTGTCGGCACAAATGGCCAAAATGTTAGCAGAATGCCAATCGTTAAAGGCGCAGAGATCCTTACCTCCTGCACAAGAGACTACTTGGCATCTTTGGAAGTCGAACACAAACGACTCCTACAAGTGAGGACGCGTAAGACGTCTGGAACGCATGGATCGTCGGGCGAAACGGACATGACGGCTGACTTGCGCGAGGTTTGCGGTAATGGAAGCTCTAGAATAACACAGGCCATGCGCCTGGCTCAAATAGCTGCCATTTTTCGAAGCTATTTCAAGTCCCTCTTTGAGGAAGTTGCCCCTGAAGAAGGGTACTCACTCTCTCAACCGGTCGCAGATCTCTGCCGGAACCTCCGTAGACTTGGCGAATGCGCTTACGAGACCCTGTGCGGTGAGGCGTCAATTGAGGAGGTGCGATACGCAGTCGCCCACATGTCCCCGAACTCGGCCCCGGGAACGGATGGCATTACGGCCGGATTTTACCAGGCCTTTCTTGACCTCTTAGGGGAACCGCTTGTAACATTTGTGAACGAGGTGCTAAAACAGCACCAGAAATCACCCTCGTTCGGTGTAGGTCAAATTGCGCTGCTGCTGAAGGACGGGGCCCCCCTGGCCCTACCATGATTTTGGCGCCCCATAACCCTCCTCAATGTCGACTACAAGGTGGTGGCCACAGTTCTTAACAATCGTGTGAAATTGTTCCTACCAGAAATCATCTCTCAAAGCCAGACTTGTGCTGTCCCCGGAAGATCCATGTTCGCAAACCTGACAGCAGCTAGAGACGCTTTTGAGTATGTGGTCCGCAAGAGACTCTCGGGTGCCTTCCTGTCACCCGACCAGGCAAAGGCATTCGACAGAGCCAGGCACGAATACCTGTTTCAGTTCTTGCGAGAATTCGGCCTACCAGAGAACTTCACGTTATGAAGTTGCCTATATAGTGACCTGACATGCTGCGTGGCCGTCAATGGCATAGCAATGGCAAGCTTTGCCTACACCAGAGGCATAAGGCAGGGGTGCTCGCTGGGCCCCACTTTTTTTGTCCTATCTATCGAGCCATTGCTGGCGAGCCTATCAGGTGATGCGCACTTCAGGGGACTACCACTGACTGGAGATGAGGAGTTGAAGGTATTGGCCTATGCCGACGATGTCTCCTTGTTTGTTGTGAACAGAAGCAGCCTTGAGCGGTTTCGACACACCTACAGACGCTACGCCGAAGCGTTAAGGGCCGAAATCAACGAGGAGAAAAGCAAGGCTTTGACTTTCTGTTTGTTTCCATCGAATGCAATGGGTAACATGGAAGTGGTCGCTAAAGTAAAGGTCCTGGGTTTCTATTTCTATTTCTCGGCACCCACAACGGGGCAGAAAGCCCTGGAGAGAGCTGAAAGCGTTGCCGAAAGAGCCAACCACTTAACGCTGACCCTCCGAGAAAAGACTATCATTGTAAAAACTGCCATGTGTGCCTTCGCGTTCTTCGCGAGTAGAGTGGCAGTGATGCCAGCGGCAACCTCAAGTAAGCTTAACAGCAACATCACAGGCTTCCTTTGGGGAGGAAAGCCGGCACCGGTAAAAAGAAGCCTCCTACAGCTGCCCGCGAAGGAAGAGGGCCTAGCACTGGCACACGTGCTAACTACCTGCGAAGGGCTCGCTTTAAAAACGGCAGGCTCTCCGCACCAGATGGGAGACTACATGGGAAAAAACCTCCTCCTGTACTGGTCCAGTACCAATAATGGCTTTCTAGGAGCCGACAAACACCCAGGTCCGTTGGCGGAAACCCCCCCCCCCCCTTCTACAAGGCGGCAGCGAACACCAAGAGGATGCTCGACAAGGAGGTTGCGGAGTGCGACGTCGACAAAGAACCACCGGTCCGTATAGTGGAGGAGGTGACGAGATGCCAGAAGTCGGAGGAGGAGAGAAGCAAAGTACGGAAATGACAAGGAAACAGGCGAAGCTTGGGGGCAGCCTACCAAAGGAGACCGAAGATTTTGTTTTGAAGAGGAATTGGGGGGTCCTCCCAACAAGGGACAGACTTAATCGGTTTGGGGTAGTTCCCTCCGCACGCTGCCCTAACTGCTGTGCTGACGAGTCAGCGGAGCACACACTCCTCGAATGCCCTGCAGCCAGGCCTATCTGGCGACTGCTGACAAGGGATTTCCGCATACGGCCACCGCCAGCTCTTGACCGTAACAAAGGCGCATTCGCTAGGTTGGTGGTCGCTTGCATGCTTTACGTGATATGGCAAAGGCGATGCCTAGCGGAAGCTAAGCATAGGACCATTAGAGCGGCCTACCCAGCGGTATCGCGCATTAGACTTTTGGTGTGGCAGCACCTTACAAGAGAACTCGAGAACAGCGGTGAGGAGAAGTTCCTCCGCCGCTAGCGTACCAGGTTTTTCTTTTTAAAGAACGGCAGACTGTTGAGCCCAGTCACGTCTATTAACCCCTCCCCACCCGGCTTTTCTTTTTCTTTCCTTTTTGAAAGGGGGGGGGGCAATAGAGTTGCAAACCCACCTTTTACTATGTTTAAATGAGTTAGCAATAAGGTAGTGCATGATCATGGTTTCTCTAAGAGTTGAGCCGGTAGAGTCAGCGAAACCCCCGCTTCAAGTCTGGCAACAGTTGCACCCAGGCAGCAGCTGATGGCGTTTCCTCTGCTGTTGAACGTTTCTACGTGCTTAGTTTATTTTGTCTCGTGTGCATCTATTATTTGCAGTTTATATTTACGGTAGAGTCTGAGTGGGTGTTTGAGGCCCTGCTTTCGCCGGGGTGACTAACGAACTACGTGAGTGATGGCAGGAAGCAGAACATATGGTTTGTTGCTTTGTTTACTTTCGCTTTGCTGAGAGCCTTCTGATCACTAGATTAGCCACCGAACGTGTAATGTGGTGGAGTGAGTAATCTCTACTTTATATCACATTACATTGGTGTGCTTTTCGAATTCACCTCCGACAAAGATTACTTGCACGTGAATTCGTTTTCAATGCGGGAGTACGTGAATAGTTTCTGATTTCAGGGGACTGTGCTATGTTCATTGTTCTCATTTACTGCGAACTTGAAAGTAGCACTTTCATAGTTGTTCCTCTGCATGTAATAGATATTTTGGAAGACAATGCTCGCAACTTCTATTCAAGATTACACCAGAGTATCATTGATTTGATTGATATGTGGGATTTACGTCCCATAACCACCATTTCAATATGAGAGACGTAGGGTAGCGTTAAAAAGTAGGCATGGTACACTCGTGGCTGAGCGCTTGAATTAAACTGCTATGCAAATTAAGAAAAGCGATCGTGTGCCTTTCTTCAACTACCGGCGAAAACATCATTTTAAAGTTGTTGTTTTCTTCAATTAGCAGCATATATAGTCGGTTAACAATGCGTGTTTGTGTTTTTGTGTTTGAGTTTTAGCATTTAAATCTTCCAAGAATACCTGTGTAGGCAGGTATTTTTTCATCTTCTTTTTGCCCTTCATTTGTGGATGCTCTAATATGACAGATTCGAATAGGGGTAACCTTTAAATCTTTGTAGCTTACGTCCCCAAGTTCACAGAGCAGCCCCATTTTAAAATTTTTGTCCCTCTTCTTTACCTGCAAGCTCAGAAGCACATTCGTTAATGCAGTAATGACCTTCGCACTTATTTTTTGGATTTTATTTGTAGAATATTATTGCTAGGAATACCTCTTGAAAATGATCGTGTTTTCTGTGCTTCATTCTAAAGTCTCGGCAGTACATAGTATATAGGAGATGTTTCATTCTTTTGGAAATGATAAAATTAAGGGCGCTTTTGACTTTTGGCGCTGTTCTGTCTTAAAAACGACCGTGGTGATTCACTGAACCTTGAAGAAAAGGTTGTCAAGAAGCAGAGTATTTTACTCTGCTGATTTCACGAAGACCAGTGCAACAAATTACTAAAAAATGCTCAAGAGTATTGGAGACATCGCGGATATATCTGGTCAAACCCCTCCAAATAAAATATCTAGTACTGTTGCAAAATTAGCATGTCTACACGCTGGAACCACGCCATCCCAGTTTCATGGAAGGGTAGTGGTGCTGGTGAATATAAAACAAGCTTGATTTTTGTAGAACTGCTCTCCTGTAGAAATGGAGAAGTTTTTGTGATTCTGTCTCATCCTGAAAAGACGAACCTGACGATAATTATGTATTCAAAAGTATACAAAGTAAAAATTACGAATGGAAAAATAAACCTTTATTACATTTGGCTGATGAAGAGCCATGTGGCAAACACAAGCGTGTGCATTATTCAAGCATATTCAGCTGCAAAGTGTGCATTAACACAAGCCTGTGCATTAATCAAGCATATCGCCGCAAAGTGTGCATTAATCAAGCATATTCAGCTGCACACTGTCGAAATAAATTTCGAGATTGTAAGACATCATAAATAAGATCGAGGTAGTAGACACCATAGCTTGTCTTATGCAGTGCAGCTGCACGCATTCACTGCAGATTTTGTCCTTTTGTATACAGTCGCGCAAACTCTGCAATGCAATGGGAATACGGCACATTTTAAAAAAACCTTTCCTGTGTGTTCTTTCGTCGGCAGCCTGGCACCTGCACAAAACAGGCAAGACATATTATTAGAAAAACGTAATAGCTGAAACACCAAAGCCGCATTTTTTAATTCTCGGGACGCATTCGTTCATTATATATCTTGCGTTAATGAACCGACATGGTTCAGTAATTGAGCTTTGCCTATTTCGACACATGTTTGGCTCAGGCACTTGGGCAGCTCACCAGGCATATGGTTATGTAATGCGATAACCTAATTGCACGAATCAATGGCGTAGCCAGCAATATCTCTTGGGGGATGGGGGGGTTCAACCATAAAAAAACAATCCTATAATGTATCTGCTGTATTTCTATTTTGTACCTTTCCGTTCTTATACGACACTCCATGCTATAACTATCAGTTAAAGCGCACGAAAAACAGACAGGAAGACAGGACAAGTGCTTTCTCGTAACTAAACTTCTAAATCTAAAGTCTAAATCAACTGCAATTTCTAGATCTTAACTTGGTCTTCGAACCCCGGCATGTTTGCTGGTAATATTGTCCCAGATCCGTAAAGCCTATACTCAATTACAGGTCGAGCCACTCTAAGCTGGTGAAGAGAGGTATCGTTACTACGAGTTTGGGTTTTGCTCTAAAAAAGTCCTGTCAACACAGAATGAAAATGAGCTTTCATAGTCAAGTAAAAAAAACTAGTACAAGCAGGGTATCCTAATGATGTCATCACGTCCGTTTGCAACAACATGATTAAGAAATTTAAATTTGAAGGGAACCACTCGGGGCGTCGTGAAGAGAGTAGAAAAGGTAGGAGGATATCAGTGATTTCTTACCTTCATAAGACTTCGCATGAACTTAAGCAACTAGCTAATAGATATAAAGTCGATGTGCTTTTTTCAGCCAAAGGCAAACTCCAGTCTGTTTGTTCACGCATGCGCAGAGAGTTTCCGCAATGTCGCATGAAACACAGCAAAAAGTTCGTGGACTGTGCAATGGGCGTTGTTTACATGACTCCTTTTAGCTGTGGCAAAGTGTATATCGGTCAGTCGGGAAGATCTGTCAATGTTCGTCTCAGAGAGCACGATTCCTCTTTGAAATCTTTGGGTGCATTGCATCTCGCGGCTCATTGCAGAGAGTGCGGTTGTTATCCTCTTTTTAAGGATACTGAAGTGATTTTTCGGTCTAAAAATAAATTATCTCGTGAGTTTACAGAAGTTTTTCACATAAGAAAAAGAGGGGAACAATGCGTCAGCCGGCCTGCGGTTTTGCTGCACGATAAAGAGTTTGTTTTTCTAGATTATGTTCCGAGATTATCTGTCTTCTTTTACCATGTGTTCTCGATGTGCAACAGATGTACTTTTTTGTCTGCACACGCAAGCGTCGTGTTTTTCAATTGTCTGTTTATATATTCTGCCCTTTTCAATAAATAGTTTAGTTGGGAGAAAGCGCTTGTCCTGTCTTCCTGTCTGTTTTTCGTGCGCTTTACCTGATAGTTATAACATGCATATCCATCTAGCTTAACTTTTGATTCTGTTGCACTCCGTGCATTCTTGCGTGCATGCACGTTTGACAGAGCACGAGCCTCTGCTTGATTCCCTAAATTCGGGTGTGGTTATTTATTGGACTTGTGAGCTGCATAGACACTGTATATCAAAGCTATGTCACCACGCGTAGTAGAAACAACAGCACACTTATTGGGCCCATTTGCATTGTGTTTTGCTCTTCCTAAACAGTCTCTAATAGTGATCTGACCCGAGCAATGGGAAAATGAACAAAAAAACAAGAAAAAGGACCTTCTCGTAGATACACACAATCATCTAACGAAAGTGTGCTTCGCCGTATATTTCGGCTAGGGTAGCAAAGATTTACTGGAGAGGAAGCCGCTCAGCAGTATGGTGAATGCAGCGCATCGAAAGTTTGCTATTACGTTTCCTCTCAGCTTGTTTGTCAAGCTTTCGCGCCACGCTTGAACAGGTGTGGTGTGCAATCTTCATCGAAACACTTGAAAGCACTGGCATCCGCAGTAATTTAAGTCTTGGAGTACTTGCACGATGAGTATACGCACGCTCGAAGGCAAGTAATCCACTGGCTCATGCACGAAACACAACACATCACGGCACTGGTTAGCGCTCCACTTGACACCACGCCCACCTGTCCCGGCGCCACAGTAGCCTTTGTCGAACCGTTACAAGACAGCTCCGTAGTGAATATGCAGCGTCACTGTTGAAAGAACGTGGCAGTGGCAGCCAAATTTATCGATAAACGCTGTCAAAGCGAGACCTGCTCCGCCATGGACGTGATGTTGGCGCAGAAACTTCTTTCGAGGGACGATTCAAGGTAGCTCGATCGCTCCCTTGACAATCTCGAGGAAATACTCGAGATTTTCTTAAGTGAAGGAAGCGTTTCAAGTGAAGGGTGATTTGTGAATGAGAAAACGCTACTCAAGGAGCGTTTCGAGTGAAGGGTTGAGACGAGGAGCGTTTGTGAATATGGGGGAAAGACTCCTGTCTTCGGCCCACGTCATGACCCCGTGACATCTGGTGGAGGTGCTGCTTCGTTCATGTACCGTACGCCCCCGTAAAGCCGTGAGCCCAGCCCACGTCGTGGAGAAGACACCAACAATAACCAGGAGCAGCGAACAAGCCGCTGACAGCAAGGTCTA
This sequence comes from Rhipicephalus annulatus, assembly GCA_013436015.1. Classification (NCBI taxonomy): domain Eukaryota; kingdom Metazoa; phylum Arthropoda; class Arachnida; order Ixodida; family Ixodidae; genus Rhipicephalus; species Rhipicephalus annulatus. The sequence goes on along the minus strand of WOVY01009772.1, from coordinate 98,414 downwards.
TTCCGAAGTACGGGCTTCCACAAGACAAGGCGCGGAATACCAAGGCCATGACCTCTACTGCAGCGAAAATGACAACCGCAGCGTCCCAGCCCGCGATCGTCAAGCATCAACCCAAGGAACCACCAACTTTCCATGGGTCATCGTTCGAAGACCCGGAGACCTGGCTAGAAACGTACCACCGTGTGGCCGCCCTCAACCTCTGGTACAACGAAGAAAAGCTCCGTCGTGTGTACTTCTACCTGGAAGACACCGCAAGGACTTGGCTCGATAATCAAGAGTCCATGTTCCGAACGTGGGATGTCTTCTGCGGCGTATTCCTGCAAACGTTCGCGAGCGTCGCTCGCAAAGAGAGGGCCGCTGCTTTACTAGAGACCCGGGTTCAGCTACCAAATGAAAAGGTTGCCATTTTCACAGAAGAGATGACCCACCTATTTCGTCACACTGACCCAGACAAGGCTGAGGAGAAGAAAGTTCGTTTCCTCGTACGAGGGGTCAAACAGGAGCTCTTCGCGGGACTGATGAGGAATCCACAGAACACCGCCCAAAAATATTGTATCCGAGGCGACCACTACTGAAAAAGGCCCTGGGCATGCGTACCAGACAGTATAATCGTCGCATGACTCCCGAATGCGCTGCTGCTTAAGCCAGTGACTCTGAAGACCTGCGTGAAACGATCCGAGCGATCGTGCGGGAACAGCTGCGCAAGCTGTTGCCTTCGGCGCAGCCTCAAGTGGATTCGATCACCAACATTTTGCGAGAAGAATTTCGGCAATCGCTTCAAATTCCCCAAACACCGCTGTCCGAGCCAGAATCTATGAGCTATGCCGCTGCAGTGCGCCGCAACGCTCCTCCCCGTTCCACGCCAAAACGCCGCCCCGTCGCACTTTCGTCGCCAGACGCCACCGCCACCCCCACCCCCATCGACGTCCTACCATTCACCAGCGTGCCAGCACAGTGCGCCGAGGAAAACGGACGTTTGGCGTGCATCTGACAACCGCCAGCTCTGCTACCACTGTGGCGAGGCCGGGCACGCATAGCGCCGTTGCCAGTACCGACAGATGGGACTGCGTGGCTTCACCGTCAAGGCACCGCGTCCGTAGCCAGGAAAACAGCCACGTGACATCGCTACCTGACAGGAACTCAATGGACACCACGAAGTCCTTCCCGTTCGCCATCGCCCAGCCGCCGCATGTCACCGCACCATGCCCGCACCATGCCTAGGAGACCGGCCCAACGCGGGGCCGGTCTCCTAGGCCACGAGTGTTGAAGTTGGGCGAGTTGGTTTGTCGTACTTGAACTGGTATAGCGCATTACGGGGAAGAAGAAACGGCCGAGCAGACCGACACAAGAGGGCAGAGCGCTAACTTCCAACTGCGCTTTATTGTCAAACTGCATCAAATATGTAGACCGACGCAAGCATACAAAAACACCCTAACGCAACGACAAGATTACACACAACATCGCACCGTCACCTATCACAGATTCATAGGCGGTTATCCTGATTAAGGAAGGCCACTTCATGTTCAGATAAAACCAAAGAAGGGGCGCTAATACACGTGACGCCAGCTGTTGCTCTACTATGCGCTTTTATAATTTCCTGAGTTAATTGTGACGGGTGCTTTTTAACCACTTCACATTGATCAAACATGAGGGAACATCCAAAATTGCGGCAGTGAATTCCATTGTGGCCCTGGATTGCTTTGTGAACATTATAATGGTGCTCTTTTAGCCTTTCATTAGGGCAGCGCCCCGTTTGGCCGAAATACCACTTACCACATGAGAGTGGAATCGCGTAAACAACCCCCGCTACACACGGCACAAACCGAGTTTTGTGCTTGGTTGAGCAACCAGTTGTACGTGATTTGAGAAGATTGACTGCTTTGCAAAGGCGCTGTAACTTAGCCACTTTAACGCTGCATTTCTCCCCTATCTTTTTTTAGCCGGTGGAAAATGTCATGCACGTAGGCTAAAACTACGGGTCTTTTTCGGTCGTTAGATTCCGGCTGAGCCTCGCAGTTGCAGCCTTTCTTTATCTGCTTTAATAGCTTTTCAGCTATAGATGCCAGTAGGATAGCTGGGTACCCAGCACTCAAAAGCCTTTCAGCTTGATCTGCAAAGCTGCGCTGCATGACATGATGACATGATTCCCTAAGAGGATTGATGAGACAAAGATTTGTGATGCTTCGCTTACCTTACTTGGAATGGGAACAGTCTAGGGTAAAAGAGGTTTTCCAGTTCTAGGTTCAAATTGCCAGCACACATGGTCAGGTGAAAGAAGTAAATTCAAATATAAAAAGCGTAAGCTGTTGTCAACTGGCATCTCATGAGCCAATAAAAGCAGTTTAAAACATTCTTTAAACGTCATTACAATACCGTCGGTTAGGTGCTGGCAGGCAGCGTCACTGCAGTCGATGAAAATTAAAAAGTCGTCTACGTAAAGACGTATTTTGGTGACAATATTTTGGTCAAGCATGCTCATCAGCAAACGGTCATGATATGCAAGGTATGTGTCACTAAGGATCGGGGCGAGGCATGACCCGATGCAGACACCACTATTCTGTATGTATTTGCGATCATTAAAAGATACCAAAATCGACTTTATATAAGAAGCCAGAAGCTCTAAGAGGTTACTGTTATGGACACCCGTGAGATTCTGGAAGGCTACAGAACCAAAAGAGTCAATGGCGTTGTCAACACACTGTAACAACTTTTCTTGCGGCAAAGAGTAATACAAATCCTTTATATCGACAGAAAGTGCTTTTAAGCCCCTGTCGTTATGTTCCAGAATGTTAACCGAAATTTCTGAATTCCTAATTAAAAAGGGGTCATTGATGGTGAGCAAATTGAGCTTTTCTTGCAGAAATAATGCCATGGTTTTTGGCCATGTTCCTCTCTCTGTCACAATTACCCGCAGAGGGCAATCGACCTTGTGTGTTTTGGCCGTAAAGAACAAAAAAGCTTTGACACTAAAGCTCAGTTGGATGTTAGCGCTCTGTCCTCTTGTGTCTGTCTGCTGGGCCGTTTCTTCCCCGTAATGTGCTATATCAGTTGAAGTCTCCTAGGCCGTATCCGGGAAACCAAGGGCAGCAACCGATGGAGGTGCGGTTGCTGTGCGACGAACTACCGAAGATCCTCCGACGATGATGACGGAGCTTTCCGAACACAACGCCAACCAGGCAAAGCCCTGACGGAGAAACCTCACTTACCGAAGGGGACCTGACGACGCAGCCGTGACCCGACGCCACGCCATAACTGTAATGCGAGACGACGAACTAGCGACTAGACGTTCTTATAGACGGCCACAGTGTGACCGCTCTCGTCAATACTGGAGCCAACTATTACGTCATCAGTGGGTCGTTCGTCGCGAAGAGTAACAAAGTTAGGACAGCTTGGGAATGCCCTGAAATCCGCACAACCGGAGGTCATCTCGTAACGCCTACAATATTCTGCACAGCGAGAGTCACCATTAACGGCCGTATTTATCCTACAGACTTCAGAGTCCTACAGCGTTGCTCGAGAGATGTCATCCTTGGCATGGACTTCTTATGCCTCTATGGTGCTGTAATCAACCTAAGAACAAAGTCGATAACGTTATCCACAGAAGCAGCACTATCGGTGCGCACGCCGTTGGGAAACCATGCCTTGAATGTGCTGGAAGAACAAGTCACCATTTCGCCTCGCTCTAGCGTCATTATTTTAGTCGGCGCTCCTAAACCACATGACTTGGAAGGCGTCGTTGAAGGCAGTCAGCGTCTGTTGGTCACCCGAAATATTTGCGTCGCAAGAGGAATTGCAGAGCTGAGGGGAGGCAAAGCAATGATTATGCTCATGAATTTCAGCAATGAGTATAAACATGCGAACAAAGGAACAACGGCCGCATACATCGAAGAAATTGTGGAAGCCACCAGTGCTTTCGCCCTTGCTGATTCTGTAGAGCCTACTCAGAGGAACCATGCCCCTCCCACAGCTTTCGACGTCCATCCCAGGCTTCCGAACCATACGCAAGAACAGCTCAAGGTCCTTCTCCTGCAATACGAAGATTGCTTTTCATCATCATCAAAAATTCGGCAGACCGCAATCACGAAACATCGCATCATAACCGAAGAAAATGCCAGACCACTCCGTCAGAGTTCGTACAGGGTTTCGACGCGAGAACGTGAGGCCATGAAGAGACAAGTGAATTAAATGCTGCGGGATTACATCATCCAGCCGTCGAAGACTCCATGGGCGTCCCCCGTGGTGTTAGTGAAAAAAAAAAACGATGGGACCCTACCCTTCTGCGTCGATTACCGCCGCCTGAACAAAATCACAAGAAAGGACGTCTTTTCTCTTTCACGTATAGACGACGCACTTCACCAGCTCCATAACGCCAAGTGCTTTTCGTCAATGGACCTAAAGACTTTCTATTGGCAAATCGAAGTCGGCGAAAGAGACCGAGAGAAGACGGCCTTCATAACAGTGGACGGCTTCTACGAGTTTAAGGTTATGCCCTTCGGTCTTTGCTCAGCGCCTGCAACTTTCCAACGCGTTATGGGTACAGTACTGGCAGGATTGAAGTGGCAGACTTGCCTTGTGTACTTGGACGACGTTGTCGTGTTTTCCTCGAGTTTTGACGAGAATCTTCGGCGCCTTGAAGCTTTACTTCAAGCCTTCAAGACGTCCGGACTCACACTGAAGCCAGAAAAGTGCTGATTTGTGTACGAAGAGCTCTTGTTTCTGGGGCACGTCATTACCAATTCTGTAGTTCGTCCCGATCCATGGAAAACAGCCGCCATCGCCGACTTTTCGCCGCCCACTCACAAGAAGGCGGTGTGCCGATTTCTGGGCCTGTGCGCCTATTATAGGCGGTTCGTGAAAAACTGCGTTCACATCGCCGATCCACTCACTAACCTTACCAACACCGACGTGGAGTTCTAGTGGGAAACGCCGCAGGAAACACGCTTTCTAGGAGCTTGAACATCGCCTCCAGACGCCTCCGTTACTTGCCCATTTCGACGAATTCACCGAGGCAGAAATACACACTGACGGAAGCAGCGTAGGTCTTGGCGCCGTTCTTGTGCAGAGGGCTGACGGAATTGAAAGGGTTATTAGTTACGCCAGCCGATTGCTATCCATAGCTGAAGCCAATTATTCCACAACATAAAAGGAGTGCGCCGTCGTCATCTGGGCTACGTCGAAATTTCGCCCCTACCTGTACGGCAGGCCCTTCGAAGCTGTAAGAGACCTCCACGGCTTGTGTTGGCTAGCCATCTTGAAGGACCCTTCAGATCGCCTCGCACGATGGAGCCTGAGACTTCGAGATTATGACATTACCATCGTTTGAAGTCCGGCAAGAAACACTCTGACGCCGACTGTCTCTCTCGTGCACCTATCGACCAACCGCCACCCGACGACCCGGATTACGACTACTTCTTTGGAACGATAAGTACCGACGACTTCGCTGAACGACAGCGGGTCGACCCGGAACTTAAGGCCCCAATAGAATACCTCGAAGGCAGGACCGCCGAAGTCCCGAAGGTATTCAAGCGCGCACTTGCATCGTTCTTTCTGCAAAACGGTCTTCTCCAAAAGAAAAACTTTTCACCGCTTCGAGCCAAGTACCTACTTCTGGTGCGTTCATCTCTGCGATTAGAACTCCTGCAGGTCCTGCACGACGATCCGACGGCAGGGCACCTCGATGTTTCTCGCACGCTCGCGAGGATACAAGAAAGGTACTATTGGCCACGTCTTACCTCCGACGTCACTCGTTATGTGAGGACACGCAGGGACGGTCAGCGACGCAAGACACCGCCGACAAGGCCATCGGGATTTCTGCAGCCAATTGAACCACCTCGCCGACCTTTCCAGCAGATTGGTATGGACCTACTGGGGCCGTTACCAACGTGGGCGTTCGAAAACATATGGATCGTGGTAGCTACCAACTACCTCACCCGCTACGCCGAGACAAATTCCTGCTCAAAGACAGTGCATCCGAGGTAGCTATGTTCTTCGTCGACAATATCGTCTTACGTCACGGCGCCCCGGAGGTCCTTATCACCGACAGAGGAACGGTATTTACTGCTGACCTAACTCAGGGGATCTTGGCATACAACCAGACAAACGACCGCCGGACGACAGCGTACCACCCACAGACCAATGGCCTCACCGAGCAGCGAAACAAGACGATCGCCGATATACTGGCAATGTACGTCGCTGTCGAACACAAGACGTGGGACGCCATTCTTCCGTACGTGACCTTCGCATACAACACGGTGGTGCAGGAGACGACGCAGATATCTCCATACAAATTGGTCTACGGAAGGTGCCTGACAACGACGCTCGATGCTATGTTACCCAACGTCACCGACGAAGAAAACCTCCATGTGAGTGAGTAGCTTCAACGCACCGAAAAAGCCCGACAGCTCGCGCATCTCCGTATGAAGAATCCACAGACGACCGACAGCCGCTGTTACAATCTTCGACGATGCTTCGTGGAATACCAGCCCGGTGAACGTGTTTGGGTGTGGACGCCGATATGCCGACGTGGACTAAGTGAAAAGCTTCCGCGACGGTACTTCGGACCGTACAGGGTGGTTCGACGTTTCGGCCTACTTGATTACGAGGTTGTCCCCGACGGCATCAAGAACTCTCAACGACGCCGATCACGACTTTAAGTCGTGCATGTCGCGCACCTCAAGCCGTTTCATGCGCGATAACAAACTGAAACAGTGTTTTTTGTGTTATTATTGTATTGTAATTTATGCATTGTACTTACTTGCATTATTGTTGTACCTTCATCTTTAGTTAAAGCATCAGGACGATGCCTTTTTCAGAAGGAGGCAATGCCACGTTCCATTTCCCAAGTTTTGTTATCTCCCCGAAACACTACACAATTCTAAACGCAAACCGCTCCTGCAGGTATTGAGAAGCTTCCGGACTTTAATCGATCATTTCGATAAGATCACGCTCACTCTGCAAACTGTACAGATTATTCTGCAACCTACGCCACCGCCAGCGATAAAGCTAGAACATTCGATGGAAAAGAGTATAAATGCCGACGCACTTCGCCGCTTGTGAGTAATTGATCGACGGCCGACGCTCCGTTCACTGCTATCTTCGGCCCACGTCACGACCCCGTCACAATACAGCTATATGCCTCGTCCTCTAGAGCCACTCCCCAATATGCATCCGTATTACCCTTTTTTGATGACTGCCGCCTGCCGTCTCTTTACAGTGGAAAGGCTAGGCCATTTATCCTTCTGCCGACTTCGGGGCACCCCTCAACATCCCATATACGTTAGTCTCTGGAGTTCGGCACGAACATCGCACCGACTGTCGACGCAGTTTTGGGTAGTGCAAAACTCAATTCTTCGCGCATCTGGGTGCAGCTAACGTGAACGAAACAAAGATTGTGATAAACAATACCCGTTGCACATTGAACACTCGGAAAGAGCTACGAAAATATCTGCGCTTGTCGGATGCGATTACGAACCACCACGTTGTGTTTTGTGGTTAGTTCACCAAAACAACGGTGAAAGCAAGAGCAGACGTAACAGCTTCACGTGCTCTACGAAGAAAGACCCCAGTCGATGCTACTGTTGCCCTGTGAATTGCCCCGAACGTAATGGACTTGAGTCGCTTCAGTGTTACCGATTTTCGTAGCTGTCGCGAAACATGATGGTGAGAGATACGGGCTGTCGCGAGCGTGTTGGGTAAGCGGATTCCTCGCGTTCTCCGCCGCTGGTTGCATCATAAGAAACTGTGATAAAGTAGGTCTCCTGTTATTGTTTTGAGTAGCCTTGATGAAGAACCGTGGCAACTTTGATTATAAAGTTGAACAGAGCCTCTGACCGTGGTGAGCGTCGTGCAACACAATACACGTGACGCGCGTGATAAGCATCACACACGCCACGACCATCAATCATCTGACATGGTTGCCGCCACACAGCACAGCACACGCAGTTTAAGGTTCTATTTTTTTTTTTGCTTCAACAAGCGAATGAGAAAAACTGCATTGTATAGGTATTGCAAGATGTTCGTCATGACCAAATTAAGGGTTTTCTTACCGCTGATGTTCTCGATTTCCTGAGCTGTCTTGGAAACCTCGGTTTGGTCTTTCGTTGTACACCTAAAAAGTGGACACGCGATTATTTCCATTTGAACTATATACAAACGGAAGACAACCATCAATAGAATATTTTATGAGGCGTAATAAAACATTTAAACGCACAGGAAGCGAGAGATGAAAGCAGAATGCAACTGCAATGGAGAAAATTGCCGGGGCCACTCGTTCTGAATAAACCAATTCTGCGTATGACTGGTCGTAAGAAACGATGCTCATGGATGCACCTCAGTACTTTGGGAAGATGCATATGCCCAAATTTACGCATTTAGGTGTTACAGAATGCAAGTTGTAGTGTTTGCCTCGAACTCGATGTCATGCAATGCTCGCTTGCATTGAAATTATGAGTTGCAGCCCACTCACACAACTGAAGCATCTTTTGCATTGCACCCGCAGTTTGCTTTGAAGCGCTTCCTACCCCTGTGAAGCGAAGTTGGATTGACGGAAGAAGCTTGCCAGGTCTTTGATATTCAGGAAACCATGCCTCAACGCCAACAAAAAAAAAAGAAAGGCCTATGCATGTTCCTCTTCAAGCGGCTCTTTTTGCTCTACCTAGTTATGACCTCTGACACTCACAGCAGGCAAATCATCGCAATAATCACCGCAGTGACTCACCGACTTCTAAGTGGAGCTTGATGCCGCTACCTTAATGCTACCGAAGATCTCCTCGACGACGTCAACGTCACCACCCCCGAGAATCTAAGCGGCGTGACCAATAGAGGTGAGGTCACCAGTCATTGTCAGCTGCACGTCGCTATGCCACCGCCAGTGACAATGCGTCACATTGTGATTTGTGTTTCTGTGTACAGTGTTACGACGCTTGCTTCAGTGGACACGGGAGCGAGGGTCTTCGTTGTCAGCATGAATTTCAAAACCCAATTAGGCTGCAACGTGATGTTTCAATGAAATAATGCGAGCACATTTCGTGCTGTAAGTGGAGAATTGCTCCGACCCGTTCGTATGAGCACGGCGAACATCTATTTCTCCGATAACGTCTATCAAGCCGAACTCAGAGTGCTCGCACTCGCTAATCGATGCACAACGTGATTCTTGGTCTAGAATTCTTGCAGCAGATTGGTGGCACTCTTGATTGCGATAGCTTTTAGAGGTGAACTTTAAGAGGCGGAGTCTAACCTGGTCCTCCATCAAACATAACTGAGAAAAAAAGAGACCAGAAAAAAAGAAAGGCAGTATTTTCCGATCAGTATAATTGACGTTTGATAAAGTTTTACTTGATTTCAGAAAGCATTTGATAAAGTTTCACACTAATCGCTACTTCCCAAGCTTAGCGCGCTGAATATTGACCCTAACAATCTGCAATGAATTGAATGCTTTCTCAGTAATCACACGCAGTATGTTACTGCAAATAACTGTTGCTCGAATACATGAGCAGTTAGATCCGGTGTACCACAAGGTATCGTTTTGGGTGCTTTCCTTTTTCTTAGTTTACGTGGATGACTCAGCAAGCAACAATAAATTATCCATAAAACTGTTTGCGGATGACTGCGTTCTGTTACCGCAGAATAACTAAGGAAGATGAAAAATTACTTTTTTAAGCTGATCTTAATAGCGTCTCGGATGGGTGCAATACGTGTATAATGTTTCTTAACGTTAATAAATGTAAAAGCTTGACAATCACGAGCTCTTCAGTCTCTCCAAAACTTTTCGACTACACAATAAATAGAACTAAGCTGGAGCAGGTTAATAGCTACAAATACCTTGGTGTTCACATAACAAATGATCTATTGTGGCATCCTCACACTACATACATTATTAACGCCAACCGTTCTCTTGATTACCTCCCCAGGAACTTTCTCCAAGCACCCCCACAGCGTAAATTGCAGCTTTACCAAACATTAGTCTAACAAAAAAGAGTACGTGTCTGTCATTTAGGACCCAGCTCAATTAATGTTAATTGAAACTTCAGAAGCTGTCCAAAACCGCTCAGCCAACATTATTCTTAGCTGATAATCTCGTACTGCCAGCGTGACCTCAATAAAATCTACTCTACAACTTCCTGATCTGGCCACTAGAAGAACAATCTTTCATCTGTCACTCTTTCACAAAATTTTCTTTCATGATGAAGTATTTGAAGAGGAATTAATCGGGCAACCTGCATATTTTTATTCTCGGATTGACCATTCAAATAATGTAGCCATTCTATTTTGCCGCACCAACCATTTTCTGCAATCTTTTAATCTGAAGAAAATCAGAGATCGAAACAACCTTCCCCTTTCCATTGCAGCCACTAAAAGTCAAAGGCTGTTCAAGTCAGCAGTTTCAAAACACTTCAAAGTGTGACTGTATACAACTGTTCTGAAGGCCTGCTCTTGTCTTGTTTTGTAATTTTCACTATTGTAATGTGTTGTGTTTATTTCAATGCTGTTAAAACGTTTGCCGCTTTTATATTGTACCAACGCCCTCTGTAATGCCATCAGGGTCTTGAGGGCATGGTAATAATAAAAAAAATAAAAATACACATACCTAATTCTGTAATGTTGTTATGGTGCCTCATATATGCACAATAATTGCTTTTATTTGACAATCGCACAAGTATGAACGTTGAACCTTGAGCAATATTGGCTGGCGCTGCAGATGGGGTTGGCCGTTTCGAGTATCGTTTGGTCACCTTAGTGCCGCTTAAACTACCGTTAAGGATGGGCAAACAGACGAGTGTAGACAGACAGACAGACAGACAGACAGACAGACAGACAGACAGACAGACAGACAGACAGACAGACAGACAGACAGACAGACAGACAGACAGACAGACAGACAGATACTTCGCCCTGCTCATCATCAGTCACTCCATGAATATGCTGTGATTTTTGGGGCGAAGCTTATCTTAGTCTAATCTTGTTCTGCATCAGGCCTAACAGGCAGTATGAGACAGACAGACAGACAGACAGACAGACAGACAGACAGACAGACAGACAGACAGACAGACACACAGACAGACACACAGACAGACACACAGACAGACAGACAGACAGACAGACAGACAGACAGACAGACAGACGGACGGACGGACGGATGGACGGAAGCATGGATGAAAGCACGGACGGATGCATCGACCGATGCACGGCCGGACGGATAGATGCACAGCCGGACGAACGGATACGTGGACGGACGGATGGAGGAACACGCAGACGGACGGACGGATGAACAGACAATATACAGACGAACAGACGGACGGACGAATGAACAGACGGACGCTTCATCCCACTCATCCTCATTCACTCCGTGGATATGCTGTGATTTTTGTCTCACCCTTTGCCTACCAACGAGCTACCTGTTCGCACACCCTCGCCCTCTGTGACAATTTCGTGGTAAAGCCGCATTTCTTGTCCACCGTTCAAGTTACTGTCAGTGCCGACAATGATGTATTCTATGCTATTGATGAGCCGACACCTTCAGTTGTTGGACATAAGGGTTTGCTTTTGCCTGGTTGTGCTATCTTTGTGGTCAGTGGCACAAGTACATACATTGAGGGTGTCTGATTTATTCAACCAGATTGTTGTGTTTCCAAGCGATATGCAACTTGCCTCGTTGGAAGCGGATATAAGCCTCAACATAGACGCCTTAAGCAATGACGTCTGGCACGAAGCCCTATCGCACGAGACTAGCTCTGATGTCTCTGAAGACTATTCGCCGTTTGTGGATGTGGCCAACAAAGCACTAACCTCTGAGCGGCGTCAGACCCTCCTCAGCGTGCTTGGCAAACATGCGGGATTGTTTAATTTCGCTCAGGACGCTACCAAAGTTCGTGTTCCCAATATGTGGGCTCGCCACAGGAGCGATGGAGGTCCGCACATCCCATAAGGCACAATACAGACCGCGTGTCCGAATCGGAGCTCAAGGTGATCGCTGACCAGGTAGAAGACTTGTTGGCTAAGGGCGTCATCTAAGATCCTTCTAGCACTTGGGTTGCGCCGGTCATCCTCGTGAATAAGACAGATACTGGGGGTTTTGCGTCGGCTGCCGGCGCCAGAATGTGTCAAAGAAGGACGCGTATCCGCTTCCCCGTATGGACGACGTTAGCGACTGTCTTCATTCGGCATCTTACTTCTCATCTGTGGACCTACAATCGGGCTATTGGCAGATTCTCACGCGTTCGTCGACAAAGAAAAAAAAACACTTTTGTCACACCAGATGGCATGCTTGAATTTAATGTCAGGCCGTTTGGTTTGTGCAATGCTTCAGCGACATTTGAAACCTTTATAGACGCGGTACTGCGTCATCTCGCATGAGAGATTTGTTTATGTTACCTCAATAGTATTGTAACTTTTTCTCGTGCTTTTGCTGAACACAATAGTCGAATTGATGCTGTTTCGACATAATAAGCTGCCCTTACCTTGAACTCAAATAAGTGTCACTTTCACCAATGTGAGGCACTTAAACTTGGACATCTTTTGTACAGACATGGTGTGCGTCCAGGCTCTCAGAAAGTTGCTTCAGTCAACAGTTTTGAACAACCACAGTAACACCGTAAACTAAGAAGTTTCTTGGGTCTCTGTTCATATTCCTAACAGTTTGTGACAGTGTTTGCTAATACTGCACACCTATTGACTTCATTACTACGCTAAATAAGGATTTGATACGGACAGCGGAGTGTGATTCCTCGTTTTGTGAACTGAAGTTCATTTTCTTCTATGGACTCCTACTGCGCCATTTCGACCCCACTACCACAACAGAAGTGCGCACGGATGCGAGTGGTATCGGTCTCGGCGCCGTGCTCATACAACGCTTCGATTGCGCCGAGCATGTCATCGCCTAGCCACTCGTGCGCTGAGCAAGGCCGAGAAGACTTGCACCATCACTGAACAAGAGTGCCTGGCGGTGGTTTTTTCTGTCCATAGGTTCCGTCCACATCTCTACGCACTTCGCGATCGATACTGGCCACTATTCACTATCTTGATTGGTTGCCGTGGCCACTCTGGCCGCCTCACGCCATGGGCACTACGGTTGAAGGAGAGAGAGAAAGAAACGTTTATTTAGAAACAATGTTTCGAGCAAGTCCCGGTGTCACCCTAAGGTGGGAGGGTTCCCTAGTCCAATAACCCTCTGGCTTCGACTGCCCTCTTGGCCCTGGCGACGAGTTGTCGCTAATATTCCATGTCCTCGAGGACGAGATTGGCCTCCCACGTTTCCATTAGGTGGTCGTCGTTTATTCTCGGGGCTTGGTCTCGCTCCAGTTGCATATCGTGGTTAGCACGGCGTTGGCTTGCCACGAGGAAGTGTGCCAGGGCGTCTGGTACACTGCAGAGCAGGCACATGTGGCCATGTGTTGTTGGATAGAGGCGCTGCTTTAATTATGCCTTGTATATAAGTGTTGCTTTGTAGGCGTCTCAAAATCACGCTCTCTTTGGTTAGTTTTGGATGGGGTGGAAGGTACACCCGTCGCTCCAGTTTGTAGTGTTGAAGTAGCGACGAGTAGGTGTTTTCTACTACCTCCATCTCTGCAGCCACAGATAGGGTATCCTATATTTGACTTATAAATATCCTACAAGATTGTCCGCTATCTTGCAGACGCCGAATATCTCTCGAGGCTTTCCCTACCAACCACTGTATGTGACGTCGAGAACTTTGACGATTTTTTAGCTGCCATAGACGGTACTGTTTTTCCTGACCTCACCACCTTTCAGGAGTATTAGCGCAACGACTGCCACTTGGATGATCGTTTTGACTCAGCCACGCAACCAACAGGTAGACAAGGCTTTATCGTCCGAAATGGCTTCCTTTGCAAAAAAAATGCACTGTTGACGGTGCCCGCCTGCTTTTAGTGGTGCTATGAAAATTTGAGAACGCACTTCATCCATGCTATGCACGATGACGCATCTGCGGGGCATGTGGGATTCGCCAAAACGTACTATAGCCTACCGGCTTGACATTTTTGACCTACCATGCAATGCAATTAAAAATTGTGGCCAGTTGCGATAAATGCCAGGAATTCAAGTGACCAAGTACTGCTCCGGTTCAACTCCTCCACGCCGTGCCATCACCCACTTCAGCTTTCGAAATGGTAGGAGTCAATGTTCTCGGCCCATTTCCACGCCCATCAAACAACCACTGAATTACAGCCTGGGATTGACCACATAACACGTTATGTGGAAACCAAAGCGCTGCCATCGGCCACAGTCATTGATAAATTGAGGTTTCTTCTGTAATAATGCGTCATGAAGACCTCGTAATATTCTGGGGAATCGTGGTACCCAATTCGTAGCCGATCAGTCGAAGAGCTCTTGCGTCTCTGTGCTTGTTAATTTCACCACGCGACGCCATACACCTGCAGACAAACGGTCGTGTCGAGCGCACCGACAGAAGCTTTACCAACATGCTTGCAACGTACGTAGACTTCAGGCACAAGAACTTCGATAACTTCTGGCCCTTTGTCACCTAAAGCCTATAACACTGCAAAGCATGAAACCTCCGGCCACAATTCCTTCTACCTTCTTTATGTCAGACCACCCCACTGCTTCCTTCACACCTATCTGCCATTTCATACACATGCGAACACTTCTATTGCCCAGACTCTCTGCCGCACAGCAGAAGCACGTCGTCTAGCTCAGCTCCAAACGTTGGCGTCTCCGGATCGCTCCAAGTTCGTCTATGATACACGACACCAACATGTGTCGTTGGAAAAAGCCAAAAAAGTATGGCTGTATGCAATTTTTCGTAAGCGTAGCGAGTACCAGAAGTTGATGGTATGTTACACTGACCCTTTCGTCAACGTCGATCGCCTAAGTGATGTGATGTATTCCATCACTCGTCTCGTGCCTCATGGCTACGTTATTGGCAGTATTGGCACACCCAGCTTGTGAACTTCTCCTGCCAAATGCACTTTCATCCTCTTGACTTTTACCGCACGTAGTATTCACCCAGGGGCTTCGTCTGGGAAAAGCGGACAGTTACGCTGAGGTGGCAATTTGTGAAGGAATTAAGAGGAAAATGAAGTGTCCTGTCTCGGAAGCAGTTCGGTGTCAGTGGGGGTATTCTTTGCTTTTTATCATTAAATAAACACACCCCATCGTAGCAATATGTACGGGAATAAGGCCAGTTCGGGCACTTGTCCAGGGTGATGTGTATCGTCGTTGTTTGTCTTAATCGCTCGGATCATGACGCCATACGGGCTGCCCTTTAGTTGAAGCACATCGTAGAGTGCACTTGGCATCGTCTCACACTTGATAAGTAATAAATATTGTGTGAATTCCACGTCTTAT
Source organism: Rhipicephalus annulatus (assembly GCA_013436015.1). Lineage (NCBI taxonomy): Eukaryota > Metazoa > Arthropoda > Arachnida > Ixodida > Ixodidae > Rhipicephalus > Rhipicephalus annulatus. Next base: position 83,093 of record WOVY01009772.1, on the reverse strand, counting down.
TTACTGACTGGATAACGAAGCTTAGCATTGTTGTTCGGTGTCTAACAGCGGCGCTGTTACTTAATGGAGAAGTTTTCATTTTGCTTTACTTAACCTTTATTGTACGACCTTGCTTCCCTACAGCGAAATATTTTGGTCTTTCGAATTCTTACGCTTTGGTACAAATATTGTCTCTTTAAAACAGCAGAAGCTCAACTGATGAGGAGGTGAATAAACGTGAGTCGCCGCACGCAATTTTAACATTGCACAAAATTTTACAGGGACATTCGTGCGCCTGGATATAGATTCGGTTTTTGCGAATCTTGATGGTAAACAATTAACTCAGATGGTTTGCATTAAACTTAAAATCATACAATTTCCCTCAAAACAGAATATATGCACTATACTAAGCACCACTATGGCGTTGTAAGAGACTGACGGAAGTAGCGGACATCATTTTCTTAAAAAAAAAAACGTTTTGTGCCGTCAAATTACCGAACATTAGTCGCATAAATGTCAGGCAGATAATAAATTGTAGAGCACTGCGTGCTGAACTATTGCCTTTTTATATTCTTATCAGCCACAGTTTTCTTGAATAAACTTATCAACTTTTCTACGTTCATTGCATGGATAACTGGATAAAAAAAGCGGATGTTTGTTCGTGGTTCCTGTCACCGAAGCCAATGGGATTTCTTTACTTCCTTTATTTTAGTATCCAAGACCAGCATGCACGAAGCAAAAAAAATGACTTTGGCCGTTCTACAGCAGAACGGGCAGGACACAAGCTCCACATTTACAAATAAAAATGCAAGAAACGTGACGTATTCCGAAAACTTACACAGTATCCAAGCGGTGGCGTTTCTCTCACAGCTATTAGTAATGTCCGAGATTTATGCACCTGTTCGGCAATGAATGACATGTATATTACGAGTACACTGCAGAAAGAGCATATCATTTGCCGACAATCGGCTCACTCCACTCACAAAGAAGCTCCCCGGAGCACCTTTGTATGCGTGCACCGGATGCCTATCCACACTAACGTAGCAACGGTGCTGCCACCTATAGTCCGTTCTCGGGGTGACTAGTAATTCGAACTACCATTACCAAAATTTTATCTGGGGTTGTGTGACTGCTCGAAAATTTCCAATGATGGCTCGAATTGAGTTTTATCTGATTGGGTGCCCCGATTGAATTCTTCATAATAAAAATAGTCAATGTATTTCGAAAATTTTTCGAAAAATAAATACTGATAAAACGTATCGAAGGGATAAGGCATTGAAGCAGTGAGGGCTAATGTTTGTGAATGATTAAATAAATTGCCGAGATGCATGCTGCCCAGGCATTTACGGGACTATCGACGCTATTTTGATGATGGGATGAAGACGTTTTCGCTTGAGAGGTCAGTGTCATCGAAGCAGTATTCATCAATGCATTATCTTCTTGATGACATTTGTCATGGCATTGACTGATAATTATTGTTGAATAATGTTGCTAAAGCTGTTTGATAACTATCATTTATTCAGATACTGCAGTAGCTGTTGTATTTAAACCTTTCGTAAGAAAAAAAATATATAAGGATCGCATTCTAGCAGTATAAGAGCTTGGTTTATACTACATAATTCGTTTATTCTATTTTGTCGTCTGGAAGTAATCGCATGTTGCTTTGTTAAAGCTTACCGAATACTTCCTTAAAATACAAAGTCGTGAAATTTGGCAGATCTTCTGAAATTGCCTACGTCATAATTGTAGGGTTGCTTTGAAAATGGCTGCCTAAATATTCTAAGATTATTCGGCTCATGTTCGTACTTGTTGTGTTGTCTTCATTATTCCATTCGTATTCAATTCGATTTATTAACTCATTTTAGCACATGCTTGAATATATCTTTAATTGAAAAGGCTCACTTCTTGCTGATGATATTACAGAGGGGACAGGTGACAAGTTTCATCACATTGTAGGCAATATATACTATTCGTGAATAGAAACAAAGCCAAAGCACAATACAGTTTTTATACAGCACAAATAAGGTATACCGTAAATAAGTATCTTGTTTAAACTAGTCCTGATGCATATTGATACCGATGGCGGCACGATAGTTGTTTTACTGCTGACTGTTCTGCTATCCAACAGCTTGAATCTGCCCTGATATTTTCCAAAGCTGTATGTTTAACGTTCCCGTTTGTACTTTCCTCCTCATAAGAATAATTAACTGCGTTATGCGCTTGGCTTCTTCATATTTTCCCGAAAGTTCATTTGTTACTCTGCTTTCATGAGCTTTAAAGCCCTTTTTCACAACTACTCGACAATAGTGCTGAAGTGATATTTGTATACCTGTTCAAGTATTAATTGCTTTCTGACGTGTTTTATTGACGCGTACCCTTCATCGAAAGTCTGGACGTCACAAGTAGTGCTTAGAGACCCATGGCTGCTAAGCAGTCTCTTTCCGAGCAAGTGCAAGTTAGGGTCGCGATGTGGTCAGCTTGCTTCCCTGCGTCGACCTCATTTCGTATCATTCACAACAATGCCTACAACTAGCGCTACTTGAGCAGAAACATGCTTTTGACATCCCTCCTACACTGCTACGAGCAAACGATGTAAGAAAAAAGAGACACACACGGAGCGCACCACGTGTGCCTCTGTGTTCTCGTTACGCGCAACAGTGTACGAGTGATGATAAACCAACAAGCTCAAGTTGATTGCCTGCTTACATTGTCGAAGGAAAGATGAAAAAAAAAACCGACGAAACTGTTTCAACATTGTCTTTTTCAGCACCACAAAGAATGGACAACAAGGGATTACAAGGGCGAGACATCACCTCAGGTACGTGTCGTTTCGTCTCAACTTTGTTTTGGCGCTCTCTTAGATGCTCATCGTAGTGGAAGCCCTTCCACAACGTTAGCAGGTATATATATATATATATATATATATATATATATATATATATATATATATATATATATATATATATATATATATATATATATATATATATATATATATATATAAGGAAATAAGTGTATACCTAAGGGCTCGTTTTTCCGTGTTTTTTACACAATATAATGAGATCTAACAGGCAATAATTGCATGGAAAGTTATAGGGGAAGATATTAGACCAAATAGTAAAGTAAATATGAAGAAGTGGGTGAAAGATAACTTGCCGTGGGCAGGATCTCAGGATATCTCCGTGGGCAGTGTATATATATATATATATGGGTGTGCCGAAAGGAACGTGCAAAAAATCTGGGCAAATACAAAGTTTTCGTTGCCTTCAATTTTTGTTTCAACAAACTACAGTTGCCAGACATCCCTTGTTCAATGTCCTACTCTTTTTGGGCTCGATCTCATTCGCGCCTGTTTCTTTACAGCATACGTCATTACCAACTCGCCCACATATCCAGCTTGCTGATGAAAAAACAAAACAAAGCATAGACGAGGTAGGGCAACTAGATATTCATGACACTTGTTCGCGAGACAGAATCGAGACCCAGGTACGAAACTACAGTTAAATTAGGGACTACTAAAATGTATACTTTCACCATTGTAAAAGCATGTGTGTCACTGCTACGAAGAGGCAAATGTTACACGCGGAGAAAAGATTAAAGGCTGCTGCGCACGCTCCTTCTGTGCTGGCTAGAGGATTCCACCACATCACTCACCTTTCGCACGGAGAATGGGCTACGCACTCGAAGGCGTCAGGGGCGTTCTTCGAGGACGAGGTAGTGGTCTGCGACTGACAACCGACCATTGCTTCTGGACATCCCGTCAGGAGACGCCGTGTGAGCTCGTGTCTGGTTCTTCTTAATGACTTCAATCGTTAGACCGGCCAATGCTTGCCCGGTGAGAAGTTGAGTGGACAGTTGGTTACAGCCCCTTAGGCGGGTCTGCGTGGAGGAAAACCCCTTGCTAAGGCGTCTCAGGCTCCGATGTTAGTCTGACACTCACACGCTCACACTAAAACATAAACTCATGAAAAGAACAGACTTCAACAGGCGTTGGTTTTATTTAGAAAAAAGTATTTTCCTTCTCATTTTAATAATTGTTCCTTAAGAGGCACATCGGTGTGTCCTTCTCAGTCGTGCCGTGTTAGGCATCAAAGGTTATGTCGGCCAGCTGTTGAGCAAGCCTCCAGAACAGTTTGTAGCCGCCAAGAGAACATTACAAGAATATTAGAATGTCAAAGCACTCGTTTTGAAACCTCCGATACCTATGAAAACACGCACAGGGTGTAGTGATTGACTATGAGTGTCTCTCTCTTTCTCTCTCTGTGATCCACAAGCTCTGAAATTTTATTCACATGATACAAAGTTTTTTGAATGAAAAAATTATTTTGAGCATGCATGACAAGTATTGGAAGAGCGCAGAAACCAGCTTCCGGTGAAATTTACTGGTAAGAAAAGTTGAACAAAGGTAGACCAGGAAAGCGTAAAAAAAACGCTACTGATCCCTCTCATTAGAAATCGGTATTACACCAAAGTGAAACGCGTCTTCACAGAGACCATGTAGCGTTTATTATGCGTTATTTTTCCATAATAAAGAAGGTATGAATGGTGGAGCAACGACGTGCAATGTCATGCGAAAAACGACCTAAGAAATTGCAGCGCGCACTTCAAGCAGAAAGCCCGCACGAAACGAGAACTCGTAGGACGAGTGCGGACAAACAACTGTCGCCGCCCGACACTTTAGGCACGCTGCTCAAACAGATAGACGCACGAAACAAACGCGCAGTGTACACCTGGGCGAATGCCTACAACTGTCACAATTTTTACAAACTAGTGTGTGCGCCACACGCTCCTTTCGTAAACGCAGCCGTGCCAGCAAGCGAAGTTACTTTCGTGCTCTGGTTACCCACTGTAACTTCAAAGCAAGCTTGCGGTGGAAGCACAACAGCTTCGAAGCGCCTGAATCCCAAGATAAGCGTGCGCGAGACTGAGTGACCACGCCTCAGCTCATCTATACGCACCTTGACCACACCATGTGGAGGCGTGCATGCGCACAACACGTGACTGTCGCGCCATCTCTCGCTACTGATGACAAATATTCGGTGACATCGCTGAGCTCTGACTGCCACCAGCGGTACATGGCACATAAACAGCTTGCTATTAACGAGCGCAACACCTGTTTCCTTTGTGGTGTAGTGAGTTACGTCTTGCGCTAGAGTCCGGAGGTCGCTGGTTCAACGCCCCAATAAGGCTGGCTTTTTTTCTCGGTATTTCTTGGCAATTTGTTCTTATAAATTTTTGCAGCGTCATATTCAAGATGGGAGATGGGAAAGGCCTTTGTCCTGCAGCGGACGTAGTCAGGCTAATGATGATGATGATGATGATCCGAGATGGAAATATGTCAGCAGAACTGTGGTGGATGCTGGCATTAAGCACTTTCTTGTTAACAAAGATCACCATCTAGTGACTCAATACAAGTGGTTAACTACTAAAGTTTAAACATGTGGCTACAGGCGGTTGCAGACGTCACAGCCGAAGCCAAATTGCTACTCTAGAAATTTTCTGCAATCGCAGGCATCTGCTGCATTGTATACGCTTCCGTTATTACCTCGTAGATGTTTCTCTGTTAACAACGTCATTTATTCGGCTCGCGGTTGTTACTTTCATCCAGCTTGAAAAGCTGCTGGATCCTCGGTGCGCAGTTGCTGCCTGTTCTTCGCCAGCCATGCCTGTTCTTTTATCCAGTCTGCTGTATCGGCCCGGTGAACATGCATTCGTTCACACATCGGCTGTCGCCGCTGTTCTTGGAATGTTCATTGCTGGTCGGGCATTCGTATGACCCGTAGGATCCCCTTCCCACTACCCCCCATGTGGAATATGTAAGTGGAACCATCCTGCGACATTGCACTCTTTACTAGCCCGTGAGCCCATCATGTGTTGCGTCTTACCATCCCTTCTTTGGCTGTCGATCTGCTTGATGGCTTTCCTTGGCTTAAAGGCAATGCGCAATCGGGGACCAGGCGGGGCCGAGTTACCTCTTTTTTAGAAACGAAGCTCCTTAGACCCGCATCCACCGTCGCCGTCAGTCATCCAATCTCCCCATCGCATAAGCATTTGCGCCCCTCTTGCACTTGTCTCCATCTTTCGCTTTCCTTGTCTATGTCCTCACCCTCACAACGGGTGAGGACATAGACAAGATAGCTGCGCTGCTTGCGCGGTACACTAACTCGCTAAGTCGTTGCCCCCAACCAGCGCAGCAGATCATGCAAACACGGAGGGGGAAGCGCTTTGCAGGGTGGAGCCAGATTGCCTTGCTTCTGAAAAAATACAAAGGTGTTTGTGGTGTCCCGACTTCATTCATGTATTCGTGTTGTCACTCCCTGTCTCTTTTAGAATACCTTTAAGACTGATCTGAAACTATAAGGCTGACAGTGTAAGTATTATGGTAACAAAGTAGACGAATAGTTGGAGAGGCGGATAGGAATTATTCTATACAATTATTGGGAAAAATAGATCTGAGCAATGGCTGAAAAAGCAAAATGAAATTAGGAAAAAAGACAATTGATCATTCAAGAAAAGCTTTGCAGATTTAAACGGGATCGGGTTGTCTTACAAAGCGTAGCGATAAAGCAAGATTCAGTAAAGAAAAAGAACATTGGGCATGCGGTGGAGAACTAAGAAAATGACGCCGAACGTTCTGGTTGAATGTGGAGATATCTATACAGGCAAGAGCCTACATGAAGCCTTCCGTTTTAGAGACAACACAGGAAAGCTGAATACGCCTGCGATAAAAATCGGTAGAGGTTGTTAGAATATTGGAAGCAGGAAACACCATAGCAAGGATAAAACTAATGAAGTACCAGTTTCGCCGCGAGGGCGAAGCAATTAATGCGATAGCAAAAACTTGAAATGTAACGCTGAGAACGGCTAGAAGATCTAAACTTGCAGCGCGCTGTTCACGCACAAATGACCCACTAAAACAACACACACAGGACGGGAGCTAACAACGCTTATAGTACGACGCTTAATGCGCTGTATAAACAAAAACGACACACAAAACGTAATCACAGGTACAGATATGTGTGCGAACTAAAGAGTGTCCCAGGTTATATATTTGCTGTGTTTGAAAAGCGCACTATTTTCGCAAATAGCGCCTGCCCAGCTAAGGAAGTCATCTTTGTGCGCCCCGCAACTAAACGCAATCTTCCCGGCGAAAGGCGAACGCGCGCGATTCTCCCCACCGAAGGATAAGCGCACGCGCACAAGCACCTTACCCTCTCCCATCCGCGTGGCAAAGTACGCGTGGGAGATAAGCACGCGTTGGCGCATCGCCACTAAGTAATATATACTGTGCTTGACGGCGGTGGCGACGGCAAAAACAAGCCGAGACTATCCATATAATTGCTATCGCAATGATAGGGGAAAAAACTAGTACATTCTGCCATAACTCGCGGAGATCTGTGATTTGAATTTGTACTCTTTAGGGCGATTTTTAAGGTAAGATATAACAGGGCGAATGTGTCCCACTTTATCTTCATTTCATTTCATTTCATTTATTTATACTGTTAGCCCAGAAGTGGGCCGTTACAGGGTGGAAGTACAAACAACTATTTTCGAAGAAGAAGTACCGTACAGGTCTCGAGATAATTTCTCGGTATTATGGTGACCAGCAACTCGAAGTTATACTTAACAAGAAATGGAACACACATGCGATGCAATACATACACGCAGAACAGCACATGACGCATTTGAGGCGGCACTTTTGCACCGCGCTGAAGATTTAAAAGACAACTACTGCAGAATCATGCAACCAACAAAAAGTACACACACACGCAAAAAAAACATATGTCACTGTTATTCAGAAAATAAACGTTTTAGATTCTGTTCAAATGATGTAAGCGAGGAACAACCAATTATAGACTCTGGCAGCATATTCCAATCTTCAATAGCACGTGGAAAGTAACTGAACTTAAAGCAATCGTTACGTGGGACTAGGGGTGGTATGTACATATTATGGCGATGTCTGGAGTGTTCTAGTGTGTTGACCTGGAAGTAATCTGAATAGTTTAGTTTAAAATGATTATGAATTATTTGGAAGAGGAATTTCAGACGCTCAATCCTCGTCCTAAGTTCAGGACTATCCAGTCCAGCTTTTTTACAGAGTTCAGTAGGAGAATGATGTCGGCGATATTTATTAAAAATAAATCTCGCACCAAGTCGCTGTATTTTTGTTATTTTATTGCAGTTTGTCTTTGTGTAAGGGTCCCAGACAATTTTAGAATATTCGATAATAGGTCTGACAAGAGTTTTGTAAGCAAGACACTTTATATCAGATGGGGCGGTATAAAGGTTACGCCTAAGGCTATACATTGCCTTGGTAGCCTTGGAGCATACATTATCAATATGAGTGTTCCACCGGAGGTCGGGCGTGAACCATAACCCAAGATATTTATAGTTTTGTACACGCTTGAGGAAAGCATTGCCAATCTGGTAGTTGTAATCTAGAGGTGCTTTCTTTCTAGTTATAGTCATAAAGACTGTTTTTTTCTGTGTTCAAACTCATTTGCCATTCTTCGCACCAATCCTTTATTCTTTGAAGATTGTTGTTTAGATTAACTTGGTCATGTTCAGTCTCGACTCTGCTATAGACAACACAGTCATCGGCAAACAACCTTATCGGGACCGTAACGCGGTTTGGTAGGTCATTTATATATAACAAAAATAAAAGGGGACCCAGCACGCTCCCCTGGGGAACTCCAGAATTCACTGCAACTGCTCTAGACTGTTTATTTTTTATTTGAACAAACTGCTGACGGCAGCTGAGATAGGATGAAAACCATTTTGTCAAGTGATTATTTTGAAACGTTTTGTCAATTTTAAACAGGAGCTTTGAGTGCGACACTTTATCAAATGCCTTTGCGAAATCCAAAAATACCACATCAGTTTGACCACGCAAATTGATTGTTTTTGAAAGATCATGAACAAATTCGATTAACTGTGTTGTTGTAGATAAGCCTCGGCGGAAGCCATGCTGCTTCGAAAATAATAGATTGTGCGCATCAAGATAGGACATCAGGTGTTTGTTAATAATGTGCTCGAGTATCTTTGAACATGTACTGATAAGCGAAATAGGACGGTAGTTGCGCTCGTCCCGAGAGGAGCCACTTTTGTGAACAAGGGTAATTTTTGCCCGCTTCCACGCTAGTGGGAAAGAGCCACTGCGCAGGGACGACTGAAATATTTTTGTAAGGAAGCGAGCCGCCCATTCAGCGTATCTGTACAGAAATTCGTTAGGTATACCATCAGGGCCGGGGATTTTTCTTGTATTTATATTAAGTAAAAGATTTAGGACACCCTCTTCGCTAATTACCACATCATCGATCGGCCGCTGCAATGGTGACGTAGAAAACTCGGGCAAAATGCCATTATCATGAGTAAACACAGAAGCAAAAAAAGAATTGAAATCATCAACACGTTGTTGAGTAATTTCAGGTGGCCTCGGAGAGCTTGCTGGGGGAGTTATAAAGCGCCAAAACCTTGAGGGGGCTTCCTTCAAGTATTTCGTCAATGTCACATTGAAAAACCGATCCTTGGACTGCTTGATCAGACGTTTCAGTTCTTTTCTCATTGAAAAAATGCAAGCTGTTCCTTCAGGGGTACAATTTTTTGCACAAGATTTCCGTTTCCGTTTTAGTTTTCTTTTTGTGTGAATGATTTCTCTGGTAATCCAGGGATTGGTTTTACAAATGCGTTTTCTAATCCTAGGTACATAGCTGTCTATGCACTTCCCTACAACAATTGAAAAGAAATGCCATAGCCTATCAGTGCTGCAGTCAGTGTTGTAAAGGACCTGAAATTCATCAAAGGACCTTTCAAGATAGTCCAAAATAGACACATCATCAGCCGCCATAAAATTCAATACAGTGCTAAGTGTGGGTTTACCCAAGGTGTCTGGGGACAATGCTAGGTGCGTTACAACCATTCTGTGGTCGGATAGGCCTTCTACAACTTCACAACGGCTGAGTAACGGCAACAGCTTTGGGGACACAAAAACCAAATCAAGGATAGATGACCTTGTAGTCCCTATCCGAGTAAATTCAGTGACAGTTTGCGTCAGCCCGTAGCAGAATGCCAGCTCCAGTAGTTGCTCAGCACTTGCAACTTCTTCAGTAAAAACGCGCTTCTCTTCCATGCGTTCAAATCAGTGCTTTGATTTACTGCTATCATGAGTTAATGCAGTCCCCCAACCCCAATAAAAAGAAAACATTTCCTAAGTTTATGATATGTCACGTTGGTGGTGACACGTTGAGCTGAATTTTTTTGGCTATGTAGCACTGAAAGAAATTATTGTTGAATTGCGTACGACACACCTCATGTTCTAGATTTATAGTGCTTCCATCCTTTTTTTTAATTTCGAAAGCAGCAGCTGTAGTATGTTTCAAAAATGGAGCAGTAAATTGACGAGTAGATAGGTCAAACCGTACTTGAACAAAAATGAAGCCATTTCTTGTCAAGCCCAACTGAAAGAAGACCCCCTAAATGTTTTTTTTTCAAGTTTTCTCAGTAATATTACGCATCAAGACACGTTCCTTGAAGAGAATCCCCAAAAATTTCTTTTTGTTTTCTGTTACGACTGCAGTACTAGCTGCACTAGTTGCAACGAGAGCAAAAGCTGTGGCTACAACGGTGTTCCTCACTTAGAGGGCGAAAAAAAAAAAACAAGATTGGTGCTGTGTAAACAGTAAGTAGGTGAAAAATAACACGAATATACAGGACCTAAGTGTCTAGCTAATACCTGAAAAGTAAATGAAATTTGTAAGTGCTTATGGAGAATTTAGAGCATTCGGTGACACCACATTCAGTATTGCATCGATTCAGAACAACAATTTTATTGAAGCGTGGGGATTCAAACACAACTGACGTGCCTATTTTTACTTACACCGAGAGAAGCAATAGGAAGAGGCGAAATGTCTAGAAACAGGCCAGACAAGGCCACTGGCACATTACAACAAGCGCAGGTACCCACATTGCAAATGACGTTACAGCAGAGTTTTTTTTCTTTTTGGTGCAATTTGTGAAACGCCCCTTTGTACCTCTAACTTCAGGCTTTTTGTTGGGAGAAATGTCACAAATATTTCGTCTGGGCGCACACATGAGGAGGAGGAGGAGAAGAAAAATGTTATTTATCCCTAGAGAAAAAGGTGCGGTGGTGGAGTGTCAGAGAAGCCTATCTGGCGTAGGTCTCCGCTACCCTTTTGTCCCAATAAAAAATCTGGTCTTGGACCTCGGGCGCCGAGCTGCACATAGCAGCCTCGTACAGCTCCTTACTATAAATTTGTGCAGAATTAGGTGGCGGGTTCCAAGTACACCCCCACGTGACATTGTATATGTTAGCTCTTTGTTGACAGAAAATGCACAAAAGGAAGCAGTATATCGCTGGGTGTATAAGATGGCGAAAAGATGGGGTACAAAACGTAAGGATCTGTAACTGGCGCCATAGTATTTCATGGTAGTGCGAAGCTCCACGGTGAAGGGGGGGGGGGTATAGTGCGCTGTAGGCGGTAGTGATTTTTCAAATCATGGAAGGTCAAAAAACGTTCTTTCGCGCTGAAAACGGCCGCGTAGTTTAAAGCGCCACCAGAGGCCGGAGCTCGGCCGGTCATTCCTCGAGCCCAGGTATGAGCCACCTCATTGCCATTCAAGCCCGCATGTGCAGGAGGCGTCCATATGAGAGCAACGTCTTGCGTGGAAGGATGTTTCTTAAGAATTGAAAGGGCAGTTGATGAGATACGACCTGCAATGAAGTTACGTATGACAGTTTTAGGGTCACTTACAATCATAGTGGTAATAAGGACGGATAGGTCTAAAGCGATGGCAGCCTCCTCTGCCTCCTCCGAGGAGTTGACAGTGAGGAGTCGTGCTGCTCGGGTAGTTCGCGACTTGAGCCGATGCGAGCCGCCGCCGACGCCTTTGCCACCACGGTGAATGTGTGGCCGGCTGGATAGGTCTCGTGGATTGATCTAGCGCAGTGAAAGCCGTGAAGTGGAAACCGGATCCGGTTTCGCATGGCGGGAAAATTGGTGTCACAACAATTTTTGCACACCGGCCGCACGGCGAGGTTTTCCGGCAGCTTGGACGGCGACACCAGCCAGTTTCCGGAGAGTTTCACCGCTTTTGCTCTATTCGAGGACAAGTGTGAACGCGCCATAAGGGTGGTCACGCCACACAACACCGAATAGAACTCAGCTATAAACTTGGCCATAAGCTGCTTCGCATCTAAAAGGAAGACGAGAAGGGAGCGCACTGCGACGCCATATCTGGGAGGCGCGTGCTTGAGAATATAGGATCCGGGACACAGCGTTTGAGGGACCAACAGCTACAGAAGAGGTGGTAAAACTTTATTCGGTCATGGTATTCTGGCTTGTGCGTCCGAGGACCTAGGGTCCCCGCACGACCCCATTGTGCTACGCGTTCATGAGCTCGTGCAGCTCCATGACGTGAGCGACGTGGTCAGGGGAGATCTTCTGTTTGGCCTGGTTGGTCGAGCAGCGGAAGTTCTGGCTAGGTATCACTTCAGTTGGGTATCGCCCCGAGCTGGGTATCGCCCCGAGCAGCTCCCAGAACTAGCACTGCAGTGGCTGTTTCGAAATTCGTGCCGCCGCTCAACACAGACGTGTTTTGCGGTCATTTCACTAGAGAGGGCCTTTCAACTGACTAGAGGGCGCGCCCTGACCGTAAGTGCGAGAATGATGGAAACGCAAACCGTAGTGGACGCTGCGCTCCAAACAATCGGCCTGTTATGTGTCTTGGTTTCTCCGAGTGTAGGGGCTGTTATTTGTGTGGGTAAACTTTCCAATGCAATTTTGATACCATTGGCGTCTGGGTTCATTTTGCATGGCAGGTGACCGGATTAGGCACCAGCTCAAGTGTGAGAGTGGTGTTTCAACCTTTATTTCTTTAAGACTTTCCGCACACAAGTGCGACATAAACTTGTTTTCAAAATCTTTTCGCATCTTTGATACTTCAGTAAAAACGCAGAGACATCCGAACTTTATTTAACGATTCCTTCTAATTGAGACACCTCGCATTCCAAATTGTTGCCGCATGTCTCTGTTTCCAATTAGGCAGCATGATTAAGAAAGGGCCACACACGGCGACATCCGTCATTCGGCTTTCAATCACGATGTAAGCGCAATTGCTGTAGTAGCGTTCGTTTCAGAAAGACTTTGCTCATTCGCCCATGCCTCATGGCGCACGAAGGTAATTGCCTTTCCATGGGCTGCACCATGCTTACCCTCTGCTGAAGCTTGTTACAGGGCTCGCACAAGGAATAGCTTTCATATACGCATACAGTTCACAACAGCCTACTAACAAGTGAAGGCATGGCTATCGATTGAATGACTTTTCAAGAATACTTGAAAATTGGATGCGTCACTTGTCTGTTCAGCGTCCTCTGGTAAAGTGTACCGTACGTGTATAGCATCGTGTAGGAAGACGAGAAAAGAAATAAAACAACTAGTTACACCCCTTTTCAAGCTGCTGTTCTGCATTTGTCCCTATTGATTGGTAACTTTTTGTGTGATATCTGAAAAAAATTCCCACAAGTCTCCCCGTAACGAGAACCGTCCGTAGTATGCGAAGCAGCAATGCGTCTAGTTCTCTGAAGTGGTGCCCTTTATCCGTCACCGCAAACGTTCATGGTTGAGCACGCAGCCGCTTTGTGAGCCTCCGCCTTAGCCGCACTCTTGCTCATGTCTTCATTCGTACTACTACGCTGCGTGAGAGAGAGAGAGGAGTAAGCGCTTTTATTATACAGAGCAGCGCAGCGCCGCTAGCGTCTGTATTCATACCAGTCTACACTCGTACTTCTCCTACCCAGGACAAGACCTGACCATATACTTTATATAAAAAAAATCGCCGCATATGCACGAGGTGAGTCATTATGAGTGCGCGAAGCTGCGGAGATAACCTGGTAAACCATGAATCCTGCGTACGCAGGCCTCTCGCTTCGTCTTCGTTTTCACTTCGTCTACGGCGAGCCCGTGTTGCACTTGTGTTACGAACCTTGTCTGAGCGCACTGACGGTCAACAACCGAAACAGAGAGAAAGCGCGCCGGGGGCGAGCGCGGATTGTAGCTCTGATCCTGTAGCCGTCGGTTATCAAACAAGAGCACGCGCCAGAATGAAGCAAGCTCTGCAGAGAATTCAGTGGTTTCCGATAAAACTAGAAGCAACAGCGCAGCAACGCCATTTGTGAGTGGTCACAATACTAGCGGCTGGCCACGGCGAGGGGGCGACAAACCTCGACCAAAAGGAGGTTCGCCACTAAAATTATTTCAATGGACACTTAGGTCTCATCGCTTGTATCAGATCATATAGCCACCCCTTGACACTTACGTAAGTAAGTATATTCGCCTATTTCAACGTGACAGTGTTGTAGAACTCGTTTCGCTGAAACTCCTGCGTCGGTGTAAGCGTCGATGATTGTGGGCGAAAAATCATCTTTACGTGACCAAAAAATCAAGCATCCTTGCGGAAAATTGAGAACTGTGCAAAAATAAATGGAAAAAGACTTCTGGGTCTGAGTGGCCATCAAACCCGGGTTGTTTTCGTATCAAGCGGGTGTCATACGTCAAATCCATGCCTCGGTACTTGAATGCAGTTAAAATACCTTCTTCTGCTAGAAAATACAGTGACAGCAACTTTCATGTACGTATACAGGACACGCGCCATGTATACATGCTTCAAAATACGGCCTGAAATGTTGCTGTAATAATGCGTGGTACAAGCGTACATTGCCATCGGGCGTAAGAACATGCGAATAATATCATGCCTCCATTTAAAGCCAGTGAGCCATTACAAAAGGCACACACGCTTTTGCAGGCTGAATGCCGCGCTGCGGGTTCATAGCAAGTTCGAAAAGATCTCACAAACCAAGGGTTTGAAGTACGCACTAGGAACAGAATATCGCTATCCCGTTCAACTCTTGAAGGATCCATGACAGAAATACGTCAACATAGTCTTGGATGTCTCCGGCATACAATGAATTTCTGTTAAAATAACAATGGTAATGGCAATGCTCAAGAACCGTGGTCACCAAGTCATCTTACCTAGCGGGCCAGGGTTACACGAGTTGGTTTAATTGTGAGGTTTAACGTCCCAAAACAACCATATTATTATGAGAGGCGCCGTAGTGGAGGACTCCGAAAATTTTGACCACCTGGGGTTTTTTAACGTGTACCCAAATCTAAATACATGGGCCTACAACACTTCCGCCTCCATCGGAAATGGCACATCGGGGATTTGATCCGGCGATTTGCGGGTCAGCAGCCGAGTACTTAGCCACTAGACCACCATGGCGGAGCACGGCTACACGAGTTAAAAAGTTTGTAAATTTCGGCATTCACGTCAGCTCCAGTGCACTCATATCTTCTCGAGACTTCGGTCTGAAGACGCATGTGTGCTGCTAAGAAACGACGCGAGTGCTAAAGAAATATGAAAGCAAAAAAGCAACAAGAACGAGAGTTCTTTGGAGCTTATACATGTGAGCAACACGTTGGGGAAGAAATGCACACGTGTGCACTTTTCGTGGCTTTATATTTATAATATGCGCATAATAAATTGACTTCAATTCACGACATAGGGCCTGTCGTCTCTCTTGACATTTCGTAGGTGAAGCCAAACTCCCACATTGCAGCGAAATGTCCACTACAGTCAGCACTGATACATTATTAAGTGTAGTTCATCAAGGGCTTGGATAGGGACGAAATCAAAACGACGAGGGGGGGGGGGGGTGCAAGAATTTGACCAGGTTTGCTGCCTATTCGAGGCATTTTATTTAGTGTGTAAAAATGCCTTCGAAGGCAGTGACAGCGTAGTTTGTTTGATAAATGTGTCCAAGCGTGAACTCAAAGTGAGAATTATCTTTTAATTAACTCCGAATTACGGCAATGGTGGCCGTGGAAGTTTTTTTTTCTTTCAGCTCACTATGGATTTACCCATGTAGACGACACAACCTCTGTAACTACTTGATCTAGCCTAGCACGTCACCGGTTACGCTGGATGTTCCTGTAATATATAAGCCTCGCGCGTGACACTGGGGGAGCCAATATGCACAAAAGATAAACAACGTAGAGAGCTAATTCCTCTTCGCTTTCCATCGCTAAGCGGGTTCCCACTGCCGACACGTTTGCAGACAGCAAAGCTATTTCGCAGCTGGCATCGCTTTGAGAGATAACTGACATGA
Organism: Rhipicephalus annulatus; assembly: GCA_013436015.1. NCBI lineage: Eukaryota > Metazoa > Arthropoda > Arachnida > Ixodida > Ixodidae > Rhipicephalus > Rhipicephalus annulatus. The sequence goes on along the minus strand of WOVY01009772.1, from coordinate 66,931 downwards.
GATTGCCACTTTCCAAGTGGCTCGAAAAGCTTGCACTGATGTAAACAGCAAAAAAAAAGGCCAAGCCTGCGCGGAACGCACAACACTGTCAAAGCAAAAGGTCGAAAGGACGCTTTTCAGAGTCTTTTCTTGCCTCTCTTTAAGTAACTGCTACAAGTACACTAGCTGGGTACGCACTACACCAGAAATATGCATACTTTTTGTGTATAGTAGGCTGGCATTCACTGTGCCATCCTTCATCACTCTTCGGAGAAACGAGGTATCCGCTACACACTTGCTAGGAATATTGTGCAATATTTTAATGCAGTGGCTGACAACGATGTATAGTTATGCCTGAATTGGGTATGCGCCACACTTATCAGGTGAACAAGAACAAACCTTTGTAATGGATTGGAGCACTGGACGACCCACTCTCTACGCAATTCTCATTGTGTGACGCCCGGTTGTGTCTTTCGTTTTTTAAAATGCTTTATTAGTCATATTAGCACGATCCCCTTCCCGACATCCAGCTTGCCTAAGGCCAGTTTTCAAATTAGTTTCGAGCGTTGGGGTGACTCAGTGGTAGAATACTGGTCTGGCATGCTGTGGACCCGGATTCAAATCTCATTGTATTCAAGGTGTTTCTTTATCGCAAATTTGATATTTCTTGCGATGTTGGCTACGGCGAACACGGGCGGCGGTGGTCGACAACTACGGTGGCGAACGTGACCTGTGTTCTAATCTCACTGCTTTCGCTGTAAAAGAACGCATACGCTATATCAACACTGAAATCAACGAGCCTAGGACTGTTTTCAAAGCAACTGTCACCTGTGGTTAAAGCATGTGGTGATTTCGACTCCCGCATTTTGCCACGCAGGTGCGGCGCCTCTGTATACGATCGGTGGGTGCATGCAGAGGCGCCGCACATCCGCCGGTGAGGGAAAAAAAAATGAGAGCGGAAAACGGATCAGCGAAAAATATCACCCGGAATCTCTGGCTTCTCGGACCCCGTTCTATGCCTATATCACGTAAACGGCTGCTATATGTTCCGACAGCTTATGCCGTGAGAGCTTTCAAGAAGCGCCGTAATGGCACTGCAGAAGACGCTCGGTGCCGTTACCTGCAAACTGGTCCTTAGAAGTTGCCGCGAACCCTTCTTGGCATAGAAGATAAAAATCTTCAGAACTTCAGGTGGGGTGAAGGTCTTCAGAAACGTCATAAATTACATCATCACCTTGCAGACCAGATATATTCAATGCAAACACCCCTGGGCGTAGCTGGCCTCACACCTGCCCGGTAACACTACTGCGCGAAACCGGAGCGATAGCATCTCCGAGTTCATGGCAACACGGAAGGACCTCTAGGGTAACCCCATTCACCCGATATATCGGTGTATCAGTCCTCCAAGCAAGAGCGTAGCTGTTAAATTTGCTCCCTTTGAAGGGTTGGTATGACATTATTTCTAAACTTTACCACCTTTTAGGAAATCGGTCGGGCCCTCACCTGAAAGAATAAATAGTAGGTGGCGTGGAGTGTCTCATTGGAATTAATAGTAACGATACATAAACATCATATCCTTTTTCTTGAGATATGGTGCTTGATGCATCGTGAAGCGATTCATCAGCTTCGTCATCGTCCATCTATCTTCTGTCGATTGCAGCACGAAGGCATTGCCCGATGGTCTCCGTGGCTCACTCTCCCAAGGAGCAAGAATCTTTGAAAAGGCGATATTACGTTCGCTTCGGCGTCCTAATAAAGTCGGCCAGTCGGACACAGCACTGACTGGTTCTCTCGAGAGAGTTCATTAGCGGAAGAATGCGGATTTTGCGCTCGACAAAGAAGCTCGCCGGCACAATGTCACTCCCGACTGATTCTACAGTGACACTTAATGCTCGAAGAGATGTGTATCTCGTGCCTCCTTGATGGTTGTTGTAAATTCTAAAGGCTACGGAGAAGAAAAAAACGACCACTTACCATGAAATAACCTGCGCAAGGTACTGCGCAAAACAAGGAGGCTGTAACACCTTTGTGTTACATGAAGTAGGTGTCCTGTGCATTATTAGTTTAAGCGAATAGTAGATCTACATGCCAATAGTTCATATTTAGTACAATCAGAGCAAGTAAATTAGAGAGGATATAATTTGTAATAATTATGACCCACTCGTGAAGAAATAAAAGTGGGTGAAAAGATAAGCTTGCCGCGATCAAACTTGCAACCTTCATATATAGCACCTCTGATACTCTACCAGAAGAGGTACGGTGGCTGTTTATTCATTTTTTTGTTGCACTGAGTCGCGGAGGAGGCCATCTTCCCGTTCACTTTACCGGGGTTAACTGTGCACTTAAACCTGGGAGGCGCCGATCTCGTATATGCTGGAGAGTGAGGCTCGTATTTTTGTCGAAGCGTTGACTTCGCTATTTTCCGCCTTTCTGCGGCAAGTTATGTTTTGTCCACTTCACTTTCTTTGCATTTACAATAAAATTACTATTACTAAAATATTCTATATCGTTTTGACATCATTGTCAGTTCTCCCTAATACTGCGTCTCCAAAAGAAAACCAAACCCTTATATTAACGCTTTTTTTCTTCATTCGTTGCAAAGGTTTTATTTCGGGAGACATCATCTGGCAAAGGATGATGTCTGCCGGAACGAGACCGTCGCTATGAATGAAGCTGTCTGATAATTCAGCTTTACAGGAACAGACCGAGGAACAGAACAGAACAGACCAATGAAACCTAACAAGAAGCGCAAGAGGTGGTGTTCCTCTGCTGAAATGAGGCCCACACAGGTTTCCTCTTCACAAGCTCTTCACAACTTGAGAATGCCCTTGCTCCGACTGTTTCATCTCAAAGGCATTATGATGCAATCGCGACGTGGTGCCTTCACGAGACATTGAAAAGTGTTTACCCACTTTTTGAAAACATTCTCACGAGTTTGAACGTGACAGCGTTAAAGAGCTCGTTTCGTAGAAATTTTGGCGTCCTTAGTAGTTCTGAGCGAAAAGTCATCATCTTTGCGTGACCAAAAAATTGAAAAAAGAAAAATAATAAGATAATAATAAAAACTCTGGGTCCTAGTGGGAATCTTTTCTGGGTCATTTGCATGGCAAGCGGGTGTTTTGCCACACAGCCAAGCTTCTGCTTTTAAATTAAGTGAAAATTACTTCCTATGTTTGGATATGCAGTGAAAGTAAGTTTTATGCTTTACAAACACATGCTCGCTATATAATTGCTTCACAATAGAACATCAAGTGTTCCCGTAATAATGCTTGGTACTAGTGTTCATTGTCATAGGGCGTCATACCTTAGGGTTGTTATATTACTTTAAAGGCAGTCACCCACTACAAAAAGCACACACGCCACTGCACGCTGATGATGATGATGATGATGATGATGATGATGATGATGCTGATGATGATGATTATGTGTGGCGCTTTGTGGCGCAAGGGCCAATTGATGGCCAAAGAGCGCCATTTCTATGAGTAGAGATGCGGACAATGATATGTTGCGTGGCTGTATAGGGGCCTTAAAGTTCCTCGCGATAATGCGGGTAAAAACATAAGTATTAAGATCATGACAGTGGCGTGATATGCACATTAAAAAGGGTGACAAAGGTTTTGATAATAAAAACATGTAAAAATATTTGGCACTAGCACACGTGCCTCATCAGCGCCCTTGTGTCCAAAGGCTGCGAGGCAAGTGCTTTTAAATGTAATCACTGCAGCAGCAACCTCTCTTGAGAGGTCTCGCAACGCAATGCCTGGGTATATTACATGGTAAAAATTGACATCTCTTAAAAAAGCTAACAATGATTTATGGGTGAAAAGTGGTTCCCTACCGACAAACATTGCGGAGTGTAATGGTATATGTTGTCGGTAGGGTAATGAAAAATGTTGTCTTCTTAAAGTGTCCAATTGTTTACATTGGATTAAAACGTGAAGAACTGTTAATGCCTCACCACATTTGTCACACAATGGTGGATCGCCACCGGACAAAAGATGTGTGTGTGTCGTGTAAGTGTGTCCTATCCTGAGTCTCGTTAGTATTACCTCTGTATGACGCAATTTTGATACTGGCAGCCCATGACCAAGGTGTGGCTTTATAATGTGTAGTTTGTTTTGTGTGTGTGTTTTCCACTTGCTCTGCCAGTAGTCCCTGAGCTTTCGTTTGAGAGATGGCTTAAGATCAAGGGGCGGGATCGATATGGGTGTAGTGGCACTGATTTCGTGGACGGATGCAGCAAGCTGATCCTCCATCACGTTGCCTTGAATCTCACGGTGCCCTGGAACCCAGCACACTACAACATGTTGGTTGAGTGTGTAGAGTGTGCATAAAGTGGAGTAAAGTGAGACGAGGACAGAATTTTTTTGTTTTTTAAGACTGTGCAGAGCCGTTACCACACTGAGGGATTCTGTATAAATTACTGCTTTTTGTATTTGTAATTGTTTGATGTGTTTAGCTGCCACAAGTATCGCGTAAGCTTCCGCTGTGAAGATACTTGTGCCTGGATGTAAAGGGCCAGCATCCGAAAAGGAACGGCCAGCAGCAGCGTAGGACACAGAGGAGTTGGACTTAGAGGCATCTGTAAAGAACTCAGGACGTGTGTATTTGTGTTGAAGTTCCAGGAAGTATGTTCGAATATGGGCAATAGGCGCATGTTTTGTAACTTCTAGAAAAGACACATCGCAGTCTATAGTCTGCCACTGCCACGGTGGCGGGTATGCTACAGGAGCCATTAAACTGTGTTCGAGTGACACTCCAGTGTCCTCAGCTAGACCCTTCAGGCGAACTGAGAAGGGCTGCCTCATCGAAGGCCTGTTTTGAAACAGAATGGAGCTCGATAAATCAATATTAGTAGAGTATGAGGGGTGCCTCTTGTCTGCTTTCACCTTAAGAAAATAAACAAAGTACATGTAAGTTCTTTGCAGATGAAGCGACCACTCATTTGACTCAACGTAAAGGCTTTCTATACGGGGCTGGTGCGAAAAGCACCCGTAGAAAGGCGGATGCCCAAATGGTGCACGGGGTCCAGCATCTTCAAAGCACTTTGAGTCGCAGACTGATAGACAACGGCCCCATAATTTAAGCGGGTGCGGATGAGGCTTCTATACAAATTCATGAGACATTGTCACTACCCTAAGTAGTACGTGACAACACTTTTAAAACATTCATGGCTTTTAAACATTTTGTTTTTAAATACTTGATATGCGCTACGAAGGTCAACTTGTTCAAGATTAGACCTAAGAATTTATGCTCCGCATTTACAGACAGACGTTGACCGTTCAGTTCAATGTCGGGTTCTGAGTGCATGCCTCTCTTTTGGGAGAACAAGACACACGTGCTTTTTTGTGGGTTCAGTAGGAATCCGTTTTCCTCTGCCCATTTGGTGACCTTGTTTAAACCTACCTGAACCTGCCGCTCACACATAGCCAGATTGCAAGATCTAAAGCCAAGCTTGATGTCATCGACATATGTACAATAAAACATATTGCGCGGAATGGACAAGCGCAAGGAATTCATTTTGATGAGAAAAAGTGTGCAGCTAAGTACACCACCTTGCGGCACGCCTGTTTCCTGGACAAATGTTTGGGAGAGAACACTGCCCACACGGACACGGAATGTCCGATTGGACAAGTAACTCTCGATTATGGAAAACATTCTACCGCGCACGCGAAGGTGGGACAGGTCTCTTAGAATTCAAAAGCGCCATGTTGTATCATAAGCCTTTTCGATATCGAGAAACACAGAGAGAAAATACTGTTTATGGACGAAAGCGTCTCTGATCTGTGCCTCGATACGAACAAGGTGGTCTGTGGTGGATCTACTTTCTCGAAACCCGCACTGAAATGGGTCGAGCAAATTGTTTGTTTCAAAGAAATGTACAAGTTGGCAGTTTATCATTTTTTCGAAGACTTTGCAGAAGCAGCTTGTAAGTGCAATACGCCTATAACTCGAAGCTAAAGAAGGGTCCTTGCCCTCTTTCAAAATGGGAATAATGATAGCCTCTTTCCAGGAGGTAGGCATAGTGCCAGAAAGCCAAATAGCATTGTACAAACCAAGTGTGTTTTTTCACGTTTGGATTGGTAGGTCTTTTAACACTTCATACATCACACGGTCAGAACCTGGGGCAGAAGTACTGCAGGAGTTTAGAGATGTTCGGAGCTCAGCTAGACTGAAAGCTTGGTTATATGCCTCGTTTCTAGTGCAGTTGTGTTCAAGTTTCTGCTTTTCTATTCTTGTTCTGTATTTATGGAAAGTGTCAGCATAGTGGGACGGGCTGAAAACCCATTCGAAGTGTGCACCGAGGAAGTTTGCGTGATCTTCCAAGGTATCACCCTGAGTGTTTACGAGTGGAAGTGTGTGTACTTGTTTTCCTGCTATCCTACCAACCATGTTCCAGACTTTAGCCTCCTGTGTGTATGAATTGATCCCTGACAAAAACTTTTGCCAGCTTTCTCTTCTGGCCTGCCGACGCGTTCTCCTGCCTTGAGACTTTATTTTCTTGAAGGTGTCAAGATTTTCGGCTTTCGGTGAGTTCCGAAGAAACCTCCATGCCCTATTCTGCTCCTTTCGTGCATTACGACACTCAGTGTTACACCATGGGACGTGTCGCTTGCCGGGCTGTCCAGATGTTTGTGGAATGCATTTGGCTGCTACGTTGATAAGGAGAGCTGTGAAGTACTGCACAGCTTCATCTATGCTTAGCCCACATATGTCAGTCCAACATAACTGAGCTTTGTTATGAAACTGTTCCCAGTCGGCTTTGTGTATAAGCCACTTGGGAACTCGTGGAGGACATTCGTATGATGTTTGTGTACTCAAAACGACAGGAAAATGGTCACTTCCGTAGGGATTATTTAGAACTCTCCATTGGAATAATGGTACAAGTGAAAGAGATGCGATGCTTAGATCTATGGAAGAGTAGGTTTTGTTGAAAAGGTTTTAATATGTTGCCTCTTTTCTATTCAACTGACAGGCACCGGAGGAAAAAAGGAACTGTTCAATGAGACGACCTCGTGCATCGGAGCGAGAATCACCCCATAGACTGCTATGAGCATTTAGGTCACCAAGAACCAGATAAGGTTCGGGTAGTTGATCTATTAAGGACTCGAATTCTCGTTTTCCAAGACGGTGGTGTGGGGGTATGTACAGAGAGGAGATGGTGACGAGCTTGTTGAAAAGAACTGCTCGAACAGCCACTGCCTCTAGTGTTGTTTGCAGTGGTAAATGTGTGCACGCTACTTTTTGATTAACAATAATGGCTACACCGCTGGATGATGCCGCAGCATCATCTCTGTCCTTTCGTAAGAGAACATACCGACGCAAAAAATTTGTGTTTTTGGATTTTAAATGAGTTTCCTGTACACACAGCATTTTCGGCGAATGTTTGCATAAGAGCTCTTGAACATCATCGAGGTTTCTAAGCAGTCCTCTGACGTTCCAATGTATTATTTGTGTCGCCATATTGGAGGTAACGTAGTGCTGTGTGTAAGGAAAAATGGGTGTGTCTGCTTTTTAAGCTAAACGTTAAGACTCAAAGAACAGAGCCGTCGCCGGGCCCCGTTATTGGCTTTTTATTTCTTTTGGCGCGCTCCAGGGAGCTACGCCGATCTTTTGGCACCAGGGGTACCGTGGTGTCCATTGCCTCCTCAGAGGCACTGCGTTCCCGCATTTGCGAGCTGATGTTTTGGGCTTGGGGCCTCGCCTGGTGAGACGAGGCCTTCATATCGGCCGACCCTGGGGTCTCCTTCACCTCGGGGGGGGGGGGGCGAAACCTTCGATCCTCTTGGGCTAGAGGTCGAAGGGGACTCCTTTGCTGCTGGGATACCCTGGCTGCTGCAAGAGCTTACAGCGGCCGTGGGTGTCGCCGTGTTGACGAGTGGCAGGGCAGCCTTGGCTGTTCCCACCGTGGGTGGGGGCATTGGCAACCACCTGGGCACACTGTGCCAGGCATGGGCATTTGGCGCAGGCCGTTGTAGTGCTGCCCCCTGTTGCACTACATCGGCGAACGATGGTTTGTGGAAAGACCAGATACTAGTTGACGGGCTTCTCGGAAAGTAATATTTTGTGTGATTTTGATTGTAACAATTTGTTTTGCCTTTTTTCATGTTAGACAGGTACGGGAGTATGCGGAATGGGCACCATCGCAGTTTGCGCAGTGAGCCCCTTCCTCCACCTTACACTTGTCGGTGGCGTGTCCTTTGGTGGCACACTTTCCGCAGGAGAGTTGGCCGCGGCAACACTGAGAGCCGTGACCAAAACGCTGGCATTTGAAGTAACGTCGTGGGTTGAGAATGTAGGGTCCCACATTCAACTTCAAGTATCCTGTTTCGAGATGTTCAGGCAGAGTACTGGTGCAAAACGTCACAATTATGTGTTTTGTTGGGATTTCCTTCTTATCACGCCTAATTTTGATTCTTTGTACTTGTGTCACCTGCTGGTCCTTCCAGCCCTCAAGGAGCTCACCTTCAGTCAGGCCAAGCAACTCTTGATCAGATACAACGCCTCGGGAAGTGTTGAGTGAGCGGTGTGGTGTAATTGAGATAGGAATGTTTCCAAACGATTCTAGTTTTTAGAGGTTTTCATACCGACTCTGACTTTTTACCTCGAGGAGGAGATCCCCACTGGCCATTCTTCTAGCCTGGTATTCTGGTCCAAGTGTAGTGGTTTTGGAAACAACGAAAGGCGAAATAGTTCTGGCGTTCTTTACAGCAGTTTCACAGTGGATTACATGGTAGCGGGGAAAGGTTTCTTTCGGTTTGCTGAAATAATTGCAAAAGTCTTCGGTGCGCCCTATCTTCGAGAGAGGACGATCGCGCAATGAAGGGAGAGAAGAAAAAGCCATAAACTAAATATGAGTTCGGCAGCCATGCCAGCCGCTCACCATGGAGCCCAACACGGGGACGTGACAAGTCCTAAATTTATATGAGGCATGTCAACGTCAGCTGTACACAGCCGCTATAACCAAATATATTGTGCCCAAGACAGAGCACATACACAAGGTTAATCCTTGCCGTCAGGAAAAATCGGAAGTAAATGGAAGAGAGAAGAAGACAGGATAGATTTAAAGACGAGAAAAGACTAAGATGTAGAGAGAGAGAGATATATAAAAGGCGACTGCCGATTTCCCCTGGGTGGGTCAGCCCAGGGGTGCCGTCTCGTGAAGCCGGGGCCAAAGGGGTGTGTTGCCTCTGCCTGGGGGCCTTAAAGGTCCAATCACCCAGCATTGGCTCAACCCCCAGGATCCCCTTTTCCCCAGACACGGCAAAGCCACGCACGGCTAGGCGTGGGAGGGAGCCGAAACTCCCCCGCTAGCTCGGGTCCATGGTGTCGCTACACACCAAACGCCTACTTGCGCAGGCGCCCCTGCGGGGCCACTGCACGCTGAAGGACATGTAGTGGGTTCATAGCAAGTTCGAAAAGATTCATGCACTAAGTCCTCGACAGCAAGACACCGTTCATTACATGGCCGATCCCCCATGGTGGGTTGCGCCAGGATAAAAGGGACCAACAAACAAACAAAGTGTTAGAAGTACGCACTACATTGTAAGCAAAAACTATCCGGGTTCGGGGTTTTCACGGCTCATGACCTCTGAAAACTCTCTCGTGTTTAAAATTACTCACTTGTGTTGGAGTAAGAGGGAGTACATGGCATAGTTTTACCACCAGCTCTGAGGTACGTAGTAAAAGGATGTCAAAATCCAGCTGTACCTCGTGGGGAGTTTTCTATCGCGTGATTTTAAGCTGCGTTTAAGAGTTTATTACCACGTGACTGCAAGCTGCAGCTGCTTCGGCAGCTTTTGGCCCAAGACCCCCTGACTGACGCTCTTACTGAATCGTGAATGTATGCGAGTACCACAGATGTTTTTTTTTTTTAGTTTGGTACCGCATCGTCGCGCCTCATGACGGTCCTTGAGAGAGTCAACGCACTTTCACTGGAACTGGGGGCAGCATGAGCACAATGAGCGAGAAAAGCATTCTGTAAACAAAAAAACAAAGAAAAAACAAAGGGGGGGGGGAGGAGCTGGCACTTCAAGAAAAAAAAAACCTGCTGGAAAGTTGTTCTGCATATTTTCGCAAATCGTTGGCTTTTGCTGTGCGGCTACCCTGGAACCAGACGTTGGAAGAAGCTCGGGATATGTGTGTCTGGTTGAGCTGATGAATCTCGCGTGTTTCTTACATCATCGAGCGACCCTGCACGTCCGAGCGCGAGCCTCCAAACCTGTACGTCGTGGATACCTCGCTTTCATGCTGATTTGCGAAGAGCTGCCAGCGGTAACTGAATCAAGCTGGTGTCATCGTCCGTGGTTGCTTCCTGAAGAGTGACTAGTTACCGAAGCAATAATCTAAAGGCTTCGCTACGGCGTCGACACGAAGCCGGCCAGTATGAGTGCGTCACCGGGGCAAGTAAAAGAAGCATCGCATATATTTTGTTCCACAGAAGACGATGTCTGCTGCAGTAAAGTGCAGCCCGAACCGGTGCAGCCTGAAATGGCGTCGAAATTTGCACAGGAGATTTATTCTGTCTGTGATAGCCAGCTGTCATGCATCGCATAGCCGTGCTTCTCGAAAAGGCGTAGTACGCCATCGGTAAGAAGCTTGTATGTAGGCGTGCACCTCTCTTCTACGCCCGTTGTGATGAATACATGCTGCTACAGTGTTTGTGCGCCGCCACTCAATGAAAACAATCAAGCTGCCGTGATCTGTGTGTGCATAGATATATTTTATGGACTTTTACATCAGCAGTGTTAACACGGGTGGGGCCAAAAGGCCGGTGCGCGAGCTAATTATTTGATATGCAAAAAGTGAGATCGGATGGGTTTATAATAATAGTCGGAATGACACCTATAGCGAGCTGCAGCCAACCTGAAGTTTATGCTCTTACGTTCAACTGTTATTTTGAATCGATGCAAAATCAGCTCTCCTACCGTCACTACACAGCAGGTCAAAAAGGCATGTCTATATATACCGGATTGCCGAAGTAAAGTAGTAACGCGTGAAGTCTGTTGAAGTGGTGTTTTATTCTGCATTTGTTGTATGTGTATGTTAGTCTGTATAGTAATTTATGTGTCATCAATGCTGCCTTCAATTGATAATTAATAAATTTGTCGACTCTTTAGGTGAATGCACCCCTCGACTATTATATTTCTTTTTACCACCTGAAATAACTCCCAGAAATCACCTCAAAAACATTCTGAAGGCCGTAAAAATTTACTCTCTCTGCACTCGCTCAAAACCTAAGTGGGGTAAATAATTACTACCCTTCCTACATTCAAAAACTCAGTTATCACGCGAGTAAATTTTTTTCTTCGACTGGTAGGTGGTAAAAAATCAACTCAGAAACGGTAGTTCGCTAGAGGACTAGTGGTTTACCCTGGTTTTGAGGATATTTCAGATTATTTTCGCTTTGTGTGTAGAAACAGAATATTGCTATCGCGTTCCACTCTTAAAGACAAAGCTTAAGTGTTTCTCAATATTATTCAGTAAACTACTAGGCTAACCTTCAAAGAGGTAATTCAGTAGACTAATAAGCTTACAAGCTTACCTACAAAGAATCAATTCATACAATTCGAAATCGCCGCTGAGCACTCTTTTAACTTCCGCATCTTTAGAATACCAATAAACTAGACGCTCTCGTGAAAGAATAAAACTATTTCTTGTATTATGCTATGAGATGCTTGAGAGCTGCAACTGCGGCTACTCTAAACCTCTAATCCAACGTCCCACTCGGTTTTTTCACAAAAAAAAGGTTACTGAAATTTTGAGCGAAACAAAACTAACGTGAACTGCTTTTACACCCGTACTATGCGAGATTGAATTGAAAGCATCTAGCCATAGAAACGATCGAATGGGCTTTTCTTTCCACTTTTATCATCGCACTTCAAAACGTGATATGATAGTGCCTGAATCAAAAGGGGTGAATCAACTTGTCACAAAATCACCGCCAATATTTGTTGCTTCTCTTTATTTGAAGTTCTTTTGAACATGCTCCGATAACGCGAACCGCGGTGAAATGCTCAACACACTTGACACTTTTCTTTTTTTTACTTTTATTGCAAGTGCTGATTGATTGATTGATTTGTGCGGTTTAACGCCCCAAAACCACCATATGATTATGAGAGACGCCGTAGTGGGGTGCTCCGGAAATTTCGACCACCTGGGTTTCTCCGACGTGCACACGAATCTGAGCACACGGGCCTGCAACATTTCCGTTTCCATCGGAAATGCAGCCGCCACAGCTGGGATTTGATCCCGCAACCTGCGGGTCAGCAGCCGAGTGCCTTAGCCACTAGACCACCACGGCGGAGTGTTGCAAGTGTTGAACAATGTAACTTAGAAGTACGTGTTGTTAGGCTGGTTGGTTAGTCATACTGAGGGAAACTTCTATACGTCTAAACCACCACTGAAAGAAAGACACACAGAGAAAAAGGGTTTTTTTAGTGGTTTATTCGTCTAGAAGTTTCCCTCAGTGTTGAACAATGCATTGTGTAAAAGTGTCGCTACAGGTTTGGATATACAGAATGTTCACCACTATAAATCACACTTTTATATGCAGTGTCGTAGTTGTCACACCAGTTCACTTTTTCTGACGTTTTGTTAGCACTCTTCTTATTGAAGTGCCTTTGTGCTCACACTGTATTTCTTTCACTCTTGAATAAGACCTGAAAATTAAAATCTGCATATTCAATAAATAAAAAAAGAAATGGGTGTAAATTTGATAAATGCTACTCCTACAATTTAAAAATAACGGTATTTGATTGTCTTCTATTTTCATGGCGTGAAGAGGAAAGAAACCCTCTCTTGATCAAGATCGTGCGGATGTAGGACACATTTCAATAACTGAGCGGGCGTGCCAAAAGTAGGCTTTCCGGTTGGTCTGTCTCTTTAATTGCGTATATAGAATGAGGTTGTGATTAGCTGAAGGCAGTGCAGCCGCACCCCCTTCGATTTTCTAAGATTACCGTCCCCTCCGGCGTCGCTATTGGAGCAAAACCGGGCGCAACCAGGCTCAACCTCGCTACGGCGTCGGTGGCCTCAGCGGGGATGGTTCGGTCCAAATTGTAAAATGAGCTAGTGCAAAGTCATGCCACCAATGTGTTTCAGTCCCGTGATACTTGATGCCATCACCAGCAGCTCTCCAAGATAATTCTTCTGTAATACTTCTGGTCCTTCCTGTCTCCACAGAGACAGGAAGGACACAAAGGACACGAGCACTTGTGTCCTTCTTGTCTTTGTGTCATCGTTTTGTTCTCGCGCTATAACTATCGTTGTCCTGTGGGTCGGTCTTTTCGAGGTTGACCACTTATCCTCATCTGCTTTTTCGTACACTCACCCCATAGTCCCATAATGCCCCTTGCCAGCAGAGTTCTGGTATTATGCCGCGTCTTGTCCTCGACCGTGTAAAAGTCTTGGTGCCGTGCTTTCGTGATCATATTTGGGCATCTTTTTTTGACTCCGCCCTTCCCTATTGTATTGTGTTGTGTCTCTCCCTCACTCATACGCGGAATGTCAAAACTAGCGGACACGATATTGGCGGAATGTACGTGCAGGGTTACCAGCGCTGCAAGCTCAAAATGCGAAAGACGTTTCTCCTTTCTGATCACATTTGTTCTGTTGCTCACTTTTTGCCAAATTCCGAAGCTCTAAGTAAATAAATCTGTGTCATGCATGCGAGCACCTCATCTCTCGGAATTGGCCGATGATGATTTCTACGACGTGGCCACCTCCAGTATACGGAGAGAGAGAGTTTTGTAAAGGCGAAAGATATGCGACTAGCTGAGGAAGGGCCTGATCGATTAACTGTATGTGCAGGGGTTCAAAACAGAGGCGATGAGGAGAGCAAGTTTCAGTGCCCTCTCTCCTCCGGTCTCAGCAGTTGGCGAGCTCGTCGCATCAAGGTCCCTACTATCGAAATGTAGTGCAAAGACGAAATAGTAGGAAAGGAGGCGGATATGGTAATGGCACTGTTATCGCCGTAGCGACGTGGTTGCAAGGGCTGTTGGATTCACTGGACGCATAATTTATTCAGCTAGCTTTATCAAAAAGCTGTTTTTGATAAATGTGATTCAGAAATGTTTTCTGTTTGGTGTAATTCCGGTTTAACTTTGCACATTCTATTGCGTTTCACGCAAAGTAGTTCCTGCAACGGAAACCTATGGTTCGCGTACAGATCATGTAGAGGCTACCATGGCATGTTCTTGTATTTAGCGTATATGTGGAGAAATACAGTACACGGAGAAGACTGCAGGCACGTCTTTTGAAGTTGACTTCTGTCGCATTTTTCTAGCGCATGTTGTCCTAGGGTGTGGCAGCTTGGGCTAATTGGTATGGCATGACGATAGTTATAGCGCGAGAACAAAACGACGACATGTGAATTCTTACAGATTCGTTCTAGAATAAAAGTGCAGCGGCTACCGCAGTCACTTTAGCTGCAACCCCAACCTGCAGATATCACGCTTTCTGTTCGATTGACTATGTAATAGAAGCTTATAACACGTTCGCTGTGTGGCAGGGCGTGATGCGCTTCACGGCGCCGCCGAGAGGTGGCACAGCTCCTAGCCTGAATTGAGAGTTACTGTAGATGCTACCTTAAGGTACCCAAAGGTACCTAAAGTTACCATACACAGTAACTCTGCCTAGATTTACAGTTACTGTATATGCTACCAGCACTTCCCGTACTAAGAGATTTCTGGTAGTTCAGCACGGCATCCCCCACCCAATTCTCTCCTGTTTACGCATGCCGCCGCCACACGCGTCACAGTGTTCTGACACTATCTCGCGCCCCGATAGCGGTAGCACTATCGTAGCGTGCATTATCCGTTACTTTATTGCGATAGCAATTATATAGACACTCTTGGCTAGATTCTGGCGCCAGCGTCGGCGTCACCATCACTCACCGTATTTGTATCATATCATCATCCGCCTGACTACGTCCACTGCAGGATAAAGGCCTCTCCCATGTTCCGCCAGTTAACCCGGTCCTGTGCTTGCTGCTGCCAATTTATGTCCGCAAGCTTCTTAATCTCATCTGCCCACCTAACCTTCTGTCTCCCCCTAACCCGCTTCCCTTCTCTGGGAATCCAGTCAGTTACCCTTAATGACCAGCGGTTATCCTGACTACGCGCTACATGCCCTGCCCATGTCCATTTCTTCTTCTTGATTTCAGCTATGATATCCTTAACCCCCGTTTGTTCCCTAATCCACTCTGCTCTCTTCTTGTCTCTTAAGGTTACACCTACCATTTTTCTTTCCATTGCTCGCTGCGTCGTCCTCAATTTAAGCTGAACCCTCTTTGTAAGTCTCCAGGTTTCTGCTCCGTAGCTAAGTACCGGCAAGATACAGCTGTTATATACCTTCGTCTTGAGGGATAGTGGCAATCTACCTGTCATAATTTGAGAGTGCTTGGCGAATGTGCTCCAACCCATTCTTATTCTTCTAGTTACTTCAATCTCGTGGTTCGACTCTGCGGTTATTACCTGCCCTAAGTAGACATAGTCTTTTGCAACTTCAAGTGCACTATTACCTATCTCGAAGCGCAGCTCCTTGCCGAGGTTGTTGTACATTACTATCGTTTTCTGCAGATTAATTTTAAGACGAAGGGTGTATTCAAGAAGGGTGTAAGGCAGGGGGACACAATTTCCCCAATGCTATTTACCGCGTGCTTACAGGAGGTTTTCAGAAGCCTAGAATGGGAACAGTTAGGGGTAAGAGTCAATGGAGAATACCTTAGTAACCTGTGCTTCGCCGATGACATTGCATTGCTGAGTAACTCGGGGGACGAATTGCAACTCACGATTACGGAGTTAGACAAGGAGAGCAGAAAGGTGGGTATTTGGATACTTTATCTATATATATATAATACGCAAGAAAGAAAGAAAAACCCCAGAAAAAGAATCCACTGCGCGGAATCGAACTTCGGTCCCTTGAATCGTGAGTACGAACCGTTAACCACTGAGCCACCGAGGAGCATGTCCTTCACCGCTGAAACAAAAAAAAAAACAATTTATATCTACCACTTACCCCTCATCTTGGGAGGAGAATTATAGTGTTGTCAGCATTCCTACCCAAATATCGCAATGATCGCGTGTTGCCACATTGTGCGGTGGCACGTGCTCTAATCTACCACGCATATTTCGCCCCGCTTAGAACAGGGGAGCGACGCTCCCTCGCACGCCCTTATATCGCGGTGGGTTGGAGGGGAAGATCGTACGTCTTGGCGTGCCTCGGGCTTTACGTTGAACTATTCTGTTGTAGTTACCGGGTGCACAAAGGTCACTGTAATCATTGCAGTCTCTGTTTCCGAAAAGCGTGTGCATTTCAGACACAGCGGAGTAACAACTGAAACGCTTATTCGGGTGCATCTGTACCTGTGACAAGGTTTTGTGCGTCATTTGGGCGTGGAACCCGCGGGGCACATTTCGATCTGCTTTCTATTCTGTGCGTGACCTTTTAATATGTTGCAGTCGTGCTTATTGCTTCGCCTTCGCGGCAAAGCAGTGACATTTTATCTGTCGCTGCGCATGCATGGCGAAATAATATGCTTCAAAACTTCATGAGGAAACCACACTATGTGCGCACGCATATACATGCCACACTTATGATCAAACTTCAGCACTCCATTCTCCTGTTTTAATTCATAGCTTCATGCATTGGTCCTGTTCGCTCTGCAGAGTTTTACTGCTATGAATCAGCGTTATTTTTTTAGGGGCGAAGCTCCTTATAGTGGCACCCGTTCGTCCCTCATAGTCGTAACAGTAGTGTGTAACCAGTCTTACATTTTGACCTCGAAGTTGGTGCCGGGGGAAATTTATTCTGTGCGTTGTTGAACAATAAAAAATTCGCACCGTGCGCGTTAACTAAAAGCCGAATTCTCCTGTCTCTCATTCCCCCTTAGCAGCCATTTGCATGCACATTGAGCTCTATCTGACAAGAAAGGGTTGCTACGTTATACTCACTGGGCGTAATCTCCTCTGTTTTAGAAAGTTTAGCGAGCGTTGAGCCGCAGTGCCACGAATACAGTGAAGTAGTATATGCCATGAACTCAAGGTGGTTAAAGGTGGGAAATAGGTACGAAGCGCAAGCCGTAAGAAAGTAAAAGCCGAATTCTCCTGTCTCTCATTCCCCATTAGCAGCCATTGGCTTGTACATTGAGCACCATCTGACAAGAAAGAGTTGCTACGTTATACTCGCTGGGCGTAACCTGCTTGGTTTTAGAAAGGTTTAGCGAGAGTTGGGCCGCAGTGCCATCATTACAGTGAACCAGTATTTAACATGAACTCGAGGTGGTTAAAGGTGAGAGGTAGACACGAAGCGCAAGCAGCCGTAAGAAAGTGTGCGTGCGCCTCCTCTAGTTCAGTCCTTGGAATGTCCGCTGGGTGGCGGTGCTTCTATATGAGGAATTTATGATGAAAATATGCGAGATGGTGGTACTTAGAGAGTTGAATAGGTGGACAAACGGACACACAGACAGATGCATGGACGGACGCACGGATGACTACACGAACGGACGCAGGAGCGAATACATGGACGAACGCAGGGCGGACGCACAGATGGACGTGCGGATGGACGCACCGGCGGCCACACAGACGCACGCATGGACGGGCGGAAGCAAGAACGAATGGACGGGTGGATGCTTCGCCCCACTATCCATCATTCACTCCGTGGATATGCTGCCATTTTTTTCTGTTTGCACTAGACACCTGCTGGCGCAACACCCAAAGTATAAGAGTGTTGAAAGTTATAACAAAAATAGGCTAGCAGAGCAATTAGTTTTCTCATATTTTTGGATTGATTGGTATAACCAATCAATCATCGTTTTTACTGCGTTGGGGCGTTAGAAGTCAGAAGAAACTATCTGCATGAATGGGGTGGCATTATACAAAGACGGAGACGCCCCTGATTACCCAAAACATACAAGAACATATTACAATACCTCATGAAGTAATCAGATGTCTGCAGATAACGCTATCAAACATTGACGTAGCCAGGGAGAGAAGGAGGTGATTAGGGCGCTTCAGCCCAAGCCCAGAAATATACTAGCTGATTGTATGAATAGCACACGAAAAAAAATTGGCAATGTTCTATCAGACCAAAATCCATCTCTGAAAAGCTTTTGCAGCACAACGTCATTGCAATCACACCCTTGCTTGTGTCTAGATGTGAAATTGGCAACGACACAGACTAGCTATTGTAAAACCCATATGCAAAAACTGCAATTTTCAAGCATTTTGCTGGACAGAAAAAAAGTGAGAGCAATGCAGTTTTAAAATGTATAACCAATGATTGCTATTCTGAGGTACAAAAGCTTAAAGGTGTTTTCTTCAATACTTTATATTTATGGTCTGATTTTTCTTATTTCTCAGTGCGATATTTTCCAACTCTTTATTTTATTTATTTTATTTATTTACAGATACTGCAGGCCCTACCCGGGCCCATGCAGGAGTGGGATACAAACAATACATTCAAGCAATAACTAGTAATACACTGGAGTACAGGGCATAAATGAAAGAATACATAACTATCAAGTACAGAAAATTCAAATATATTTTCTCGCTGTTCACCAGAACTGCGCTCAACTAAGAATATTTTCAACATTTGTAGCCGGATGATTTGCACTCAAATGACACTATTTTCAGCATACATCACTTATATGGTGAAATTAATCTTTTCTATCTGTTGAGTGAATGAAGCCGTCGAGGCAGCATTCACTACTTCCGCAGGTAATGCGTTCCAATGAAAAATTGCGCGAGGAAAGAGAACGAACTTGTAGGCATTAATGTGGCTAAGTGGCTGCCTAAACGTTTTGTTGTGATTTGTCCTAGCTGAAAGTTTAGAAGGCTGCTGAAGGTATCGTTCCCGTGATAATTTAAAGTCCCCGTGATCAAGTTGGTAGACGAATTTTAATCTGGATATTATCCTGCGCTGTTCTAGTATTTGTAGGCTTGCCCTATTACGTAGATTAGTTACACTATGTTGTCGGGAGTAAGCGGAATATATAAAGCGCAGAGCTAAATTTTGGACCCTTTCTATTTTCTTAATCAAATATTTATGCCAAGGGCTCCAAATAATGTCGGCATACTCCAATTTTGGTCGCACGAGGGCTTTATACGCTTTTAGTTTTAACGTGGGAGGAGTGTTACGCAGTTTTCTTTTCAAAAAGGATAATTTCTTCAGTGCACCCGAACACGCATTTTCAACGTGCGTTTCCCAACTAAGGTTACTGGTAAGTGTAACTCCCAGATATTTAACCCGATCAGCTCTCGTGATTGCAGCATTTCCTATGAAATATGTGAAATGAAGGGGTAACGTTTTGTTGGTAAACGTAACGGAATTTGTTTTTGAACGATTTATTTTTAGTCCCCACCTTATACACCATTCGTTAATTGAGCGCAAGGCATCATTAAGTTTAATTTGGTCTTCTTCGTTATTTATGGATGTGTACACTACGCAGTCGTCCGCAAATAGTTTAATCTGGATCGGTGGCTCGGACACAGAAATAAATATCATTAATATAAACCAAAAAAAGAAGAGGTCCGAGGACTGAGCCCTGCGGAACTCCTGAATGCACTGCCAACTCTTTCGAGAGACAGCCATTTATGGTAACACACTGTCTCCTGTTACTCAAGTAGCTCGCGATCCATGCTACAACCTTCTGCTCAATGCCTATAGCTAATAATTTTGTTATTAAATTTTGATGGGGTACGACGTCAAAGGCCTTAGAAAAATCCAAAAAGATGGCATCGGTTTGACCTTTCAAATTAAGCGTTCTAATTAAATCATCAGTTATTTCAGCCAGTTGGGTGACGGTCGACAAACCAGACCTAAATCCATGCTGCTGGGCATACAGTAGTTTGTTATTTTCTAAGTAAGTGATCATGGCCTTAAATATAATGTGCTCAAATAATTTACAGCAAGTACTAGTTAAGGAAACAGGCCTGTAATTGTTAACTTCCAAAGTGGAGCCCGATTTATGTACCGGAATTATTTTTGCCGAGCGCCAGTCATCAGGAATAACTGCAGCGTCTAACGATACAGTGTAAATGCGATGTAAATATCTTGCCACCCAAACAGCATATCTACTCAAAAAAGTATTAGATAGTCCGTCCGGACCAGGTGATTTTTTTACATCTAGTTTGTGTAAAAGGCAAAGGACTCCATCCTCAGTGATTTCCACTTCTGGCATGAGGCTATCAGAGTCATATGACCGCAACTGAGCATGCGTGGCTGTCCGTGTAAAAACGGACTGGAAAAAGACATTAAATTTGTTGGCAATGGTAGTCGCGTCAACAATACTTTCTCCCTCGACCCTGATCTCTGAAATGCCTCGTTTATCTTTTGACAGATAGCGCCAGAATTTTTGGGGTTCATTCTTCATGAATGACGGTAGAGTATCTGAAAAAAATCTTTCCTTTGCCGATCGCGTTAGTTCTCGCAACTTAGAAGTAAGGCTTGAAAAATCACTCGTGTTCTGACGCTTGCGCTGACGCTTAATTTTGCGTTTCAAATGAATCATTTCTCTCGTGAACCACGGATATTCCCTATTAACTCGTTTCTTTTTTAACGGCACATATCTTTGCTCGCAAACGAGAACAATTTCTCTAAAATTTGACCACATTTCATTGACATCATTAACTTGGCTAAAACGATCAAAGCGCGATTCCAAGTATTCTAAGATAGCGTTATCATCCGCATGAGTGTAATCTCTCACGAAAGTATCCGACGGTCTAGTAAATGAACGTGTTCCCGAAACAGGACAATGACACAGCAAGCAACTTGTGATCAGATATTCCTTCTTCTACATTGGCTGAACAACCTTGGAACGAGCTGCTAACCAATGCCAAATCAAGGAGGGATGATGATAAACTGTCAACCCTAGTAGCCTCAGAAACTAGTTGTTGTAAGCAGAAGTTGAATGCGGTCGTAATCAGTATATCTGCACTTCGAGATTCTTTGCCATCATAAGAAAAATCAGCCCAGTTTATACCCGGTAGGTTGAAATCTCCTGTTATTATAATCCGGGATCGAGAATTTGTATTATCTGCAAGGTAGTCTTGAACTGGCTTCTAAGTATTCGGGCGAAGAACTCGGTGGTCGATACACGCCCCCTAAAAGTATTCTTTTACCAAGAAATTTAATTCTGCACCACACGCTTTCGTGGTTGTTGATGCCATCCAAAACAGTAAATGCGACGTTATTTTTAATGGCGATTGCTACTCCTCCCCCGCGTGACTCCCTATCTTTACGAATAAGCTTGTAAGAAGACGGTATGACTTCCGAATCTTGAACATCTGCATGTAGCCATGTCTCAGTGATTACTAAGACGTGTGGCTGGTAACAGGAGATAACGTCTTCAAGGGAACTGGCTTTGTTAACAACACTACGCGCATTCAGTGAAACAACTCTGAGAACTTTGCTCACAGGCTGTCATTTTTTACTGCTGCTTCTCGTGTTCACTCGGGTTGTTGCAGAATGACCAGAATTCCGCCGGGCCTGCGCATCACGTCGTGTAACTTCCAGCCGTTGGTTTTAAAGCTCGTCCCAGATATAAACTTTATCGTCTACTTTCAGTTTATCAAACAAGAGTGAAACCTTTGCTCCATTGGTTTTTTCCACTGCTGCCGAATGCCACAACCTGCGCGTAAGTCGCGAACTCTCTTGGAAAAATCTTCAGATATGGAAATCTGTGTTCCTTTTAGCTTGAAACAAGCCGACATAATTGTATGTAGTTTCTCAGAGTAATCAAATAGCCTTAACATAATTGGTCGGTGTTTCCCAGCACGTTTAAAACCTACTCTGTGGATGCGCTCTATCGAATTCACTTCGACGCCAAGTAAGTCCTTAAATACTTGTTGTTGAACCCTGTCTTGCAGAGATTTGTTATCTTCTTTTGATTCTTCACTTAAACCATAAATCATCAAGTTGTTTCTTCGACTTCGGTTTTCAAGGTCATCAACTTTAATCGTAAGCGCGTTCACTAGTTCCCTCGTCCCCTTGCACGCTGCTTCGTGCTCAACCAGCTTTTCCTCGCATTTTTGTAGCCGTCCAAGTTCTTTTTCAATCGACGCTATCCTTTCTTGAACACCACCTATAGTTTTTTCCACTTGTTTCAGGTTGGCAGAAAGCATGGTGAGCGTCTTATTGGTTTTTGTTTGCTCTTTTAAGATTTTTCTATGAAGCTGACTGTTTACAGTAGCCTCGGATTCTGATTCCGAAGACGGACCTGGGTTCAGCTCCACGTCTCCCGATGCTAACAAGAGCAATCTAATGACAATCAAACAGTCACACAGCGAAACAAACAAACATTGTGGGCTTGGCAGCACTATCAAAGTAAGAGAATCGTCACGAATAGACTGATAGACAGGATATTTGTCACCAACCTGGACGAAAAAGCAGAAATGCATGAGCGTCCGTCCGAAGAAGGTGCTGCCAAGCCCACTGAAAGGCCGCTGAAGATGGACCTTGGTTTTATAGCCTAGCTGGTCAGTGTCCGCTGACGTCACACTGCGAACGTCATGGCGTCGACACAACACCTGGGGCGTAGCTTCCCATGATGATGTTCCATCGAGGCCTTGTCCCTGCGCATGCGCGATGGTACTGTCTTGCGGTGAGGCAATATCTGCAAATCCCACGGCGGCATCCGCCCGCAGCAGGGCAATCTGGACGAAAAAGCAGAAATGCATGAGCGTCCGTCCGAAGAAGGTGCTGCCAAGCCCACTGAAAGGCCGCTGAAGGTGGACCTTGGTTTTATAGCCTAGCTGGTCAGTGTCCGCTGACGTCACACTGCGAACGTCATGGCGTCGACACAACACCTGGGGCGTAGCTTCCCATGATGATGTTCCATCGAGGCCTTGTCCCTGCGCATGCGCGATGGTACTGTCTTGCGGTGAGGCAATATCTGCAAATCCCACGGCGGCATCCGCCCGCAGCAGGGCAATCTGGACGAAAAAGCAGAAATGCATGAGCGTCCGTCCGAAGAAGGTGCTGCCAAGCCCACTGAAAGGCCGCTGAAGATGGACCTTGGTTTTATAGCCTAGCTGGTCAGTGTCCGCTGACGTCACACTGCGAACGTCATGGCGTCGACACTCTTGGTGCTTGTTACGGAACACTAGGTGGTAGAAACTTCCGGAGCCCTTCACTACGGTGTCTCTCATATATACGGTGTTTTAGGGACAATAAACCCCACTTAGCGATCAATCAATCAGTGTGGTAGTTTTGTCTTACTGCAGATACCAACAGCTTTGATAAGTGTCATGAATAAGGTAACATTTATTCTCTCATCTTGTAATTCTTGTCTTGACCCTTTGAATGTACGCCATAATAAGTTCCTAGCTAAACTTCTTGATTCTTGCCTCTCTTTTCTGCAGTGGTTCGCATTGATGTAAGTTGTTCTGTTATAGACGGTAAGGCAATTTTTTCTTTAGTATTACCATTTAGTGAAAATGGGTTACCTTTAACATACCTCTGTTTTGCAGTGTGGCTTCCGTAACTAAACACTGCGTTATGGGTGCATTTCGCTCTTGTTTTGTTGTTTTATGATCTTTATGTTCTCATTTAGTCTTCATAACTGGTCCATTTTTCCTCTGTTGAGCTCTTCCGGGCATTAAGCATGAAATCTACTCCCGATTAAACGCTCAAACTATTTTAGAGTTACCGGCGCAGCGACATCCCATGATGGGGTGTGCGAAGCGCAGTGCCAGAAGGTCGAGCCACTTTGCGGAAAGCCAGAGAAGCACATTGGCTCCACTCGAACAGTAGAAGCACGGGAGACATGCCAGGAATCTGAAAGTAAAGGAGGCGCTGATGCTATACCTTCAGAGCAACGCCACTGTTTTCCGGGCACACCTTGTTCCACCTGCAGGAGTTCCACACCCCTAGTCGCAAAGCCCCATCATGTGGTCATAGATGGTTCATTTGCACTGCATAGAAGCCAGCAATATGCAGACGACACCGATGCTTCGCATATTTCGGGCAGACCAAGCGTAGTCGACATCGGCAGTTGTTAATTTCAGCGCGCTTCTACGGTTATGAAACCATGTTGCCTGTTGGTGGTAGCATGTGCATTCTATGCTAAATTGTTTTACGTACATCTCATGTGTTCATACGAGGGTGCAACGGGTGTTGCAATAAAAAGATTCATCTTTACTAAGGAAGGAATAAACACATGCCTTCTTTATCTATCCACGGCGCTGCAAAACTTCTTCTGTTTGTATTACTCACAGAAAAAGTAAATACGTTATACATGCAGGTTTGGTCAGCGTGTGCCGCCTGCATACGTCTAATTGGTCTGACGGTAGAACGCCAAAAGTAAAACGAGAAGTTAAAATAGTTACTTTTCGAACCAGCATGGTATTACAGCTAGCGTGTGAATTTATTAAAGATTTCAAACCTTAAGCGAAAGAAATGTTGGGCGCGATAGAGCTGTTGAACTACAATTCACGTCAGCTGTCGTGAGCTGCGATCGTATTAAAACCATAATAGGAAAAGTGTGCGTAACACGGGTGTCGTACGGCCACTCTCGAAGCACTATTCATCTCGATTCAGTTGACTTTAAACCTACATCTGGCTTCCTCACAGAGTAACTGAATGAGCCCTACGTGACAAAAAAATAACGTTCCTAACTGGCTCGATCGCGATCAAAATTTCAAAATATTTTCAGAACTGTAAATGGGAAAAACAGTGGAATGAAAGACGAGGCTAATGTGTGACCAACAATAAATATATATCTCAGGGGTTCGACGACCCGACCCAATTTGTTTCATTACTACATACCAAGAACGTAGGCCTAAAATCAAGCCTTCTATACATGACCGGAGCAACCGAGTTTTGCTCATACCTTCATAAAAATAGAAAGAAACTGAAAAAATAAGTAATACAATGACATGAATCTGACGTGCGTGCGCTGCTCCTGCGTCAGTAGTGAGTGGCTTAAGATTGAAATATTTCAACCCAAGATGACGTATTGGCGTGATTGCAGTAACTTTTACAGGTAACGGTATCGTACACTCTTATCGTGTGCAAAATACTATGTCAGGCAGACAAGCCGGTGTTCCGTATAGCAGTATAATAAGACTATAAAACTTCATTTAGCGAAGCACCTTGTTCTAACGTTCCGCTACATTCCAGGGAGTGTGGCTGTGCACCCTTGCTATCAGAAGCTAAGGTGCGTTCAGGATTAACAAAGGAAGTCACGCAAGAGATCGAGGAAGCGTTTCAGGGGCGAATCTTTTTTTGGCGCGGCTTGTGCGTCTCCCGTTGTCGTTGTGCGTAACCACTGGTGGCACATACTCGAGAGAGCGGGTATGAATGAGCCACAGGCGAAGGAGAGAGACGATCGAGCGACTACAATCGCAATGAAAAGATGCGAGACGGCAGTACTTGGAGTGTTCACTAGAAGAAAGAACGGACAGACGCATGAATAGACAGACAGACAAGCAGACGAACGGATTGCAGGGCAGACCGATTCTAATAATCTAAAAATGATAAGTGAACCTTCAATCGCTCTCCTTGATAAACATTTAACATTTTTAGATGACTGCCTCTAAAGTTGTTAGTGCAAGAGGCCTCGTGTCTACACAGGAGTTATTTTAGTTTATTTAGTTTGCTTAGTTTGCCCGCCATGCAAAAGTATGCCAGAATAACACTATATATTCGATGTTTCTTCATTAAACTTTTAAGTTGAAAGTGAGTGCTCGTCCGGTGTCTTCCTATTTCTCCGTCTTTGTTTTTTGCCCCGTTTACCCTGAACAATGAATCGGAACCAACTTGCCGAATTTTCAATACTACTCATTACATAGAGTTTAGGTCCGTTGGAGAAGTGTCTTGAAAATAGTGAGAAGGAAAAGAAAAAAAAAGAAAAACCCGTCGCTTTCGGAGCAATAACAAGCTATTTGTAGACATGGAGGCAAATTATTCCTTATGAATGAACGAATACTAAACAGCTTGCGGGAAAGCCACAGACAGTTCTCGTCCATTTACTTGAATGAAAGAGAACGCAATGGCAGCCCGTTATTTGCCTTGACGTGTACCGTTGACAGGTGGGAACAGACGGCTTTTCGTACGAAATTACCTGGCGCTGTTATGGATGACAATTGCGTGGCTGCAGAAGGAACCTCGTGATAATTTTGTAAAAGATAACGCTGCTAATTAGCCGGAACACTGCGCATCAATCCTTATATATTCTGTTACACCTGTTCTCTACCTGTGGATATATATATAAATATATATATATATATATATATATATATATATATATATATATATATATATATATATATATATATATATATATATATTGTAAGATGGGGTCCAGTACCCTCAAGACTCTCCTTTTATTGTCTCGAGTATGTGCCCCACAACCTAAACTTGACTGGTGATGATAAGTATGTACAGACGAAAACATGGGATGCCTAAATAATGCTCACACTTATTTTCCCCGCGCGCTAGAGTGGCCGGCCCAGCCGAGACTTATGCGGGAAAGGTACGGCGAACGAAGGGTTGAAGACGTGAAACGTGGACTATTCGGAGGCGCAGGAACAACGGTCCTAGGAACCCTCGACGGGAGGGACAAGGTCATTGACAGGAAATGTTCGTTCACAAACAACGTCAGGTTCCAGAAAGCGTGACTGAAACTTTTGACGCAATCCGGGTGCATGAACAGGCGTCCAAAGTAGTACTTCATGTCTAGGACGGAAGGTGACGTCTCGACGAAAGCTGTCATAGCGTTACTTGTGGTCTTGTTGACTGGCCTCCGTGTTGAGTTGAGCACGTTGCCGGGCTCAGCGAGCCTGGAGACGAAATGTTCTGGCGTAGTCGTGGACGTTTTTGCCATTACATTGAAGAAAGAGGCGTCAATGGTGAATGTCGGCGCACGACCATTGACAAGGAAGAAAGGTGAATACCCGGTCGTTCTTTGAACAGCGGTGTTGTGTGCAAACGTTACGAATGCCAAGAATTTGTCCCAGTTGTCGTGGTTCGGTCTGATGTAGATGGATATCATGTCGACTAGAGTCTGGTGGAATCGCTCAGTCAGGCCATTTGTCTGCGGGTGGTAAGCGGATGTGGTCTTATGAACTGTGCCACAGGTTTTACAATTTCGTCAAGAATTGTGGACAGGACGGCCTTGCCTCGGTCACTCAACAAAGCACCAGGTGCACCATGACGCAACACAATGGCTTCTAAAAAGAAGGCGGCAATCTGTGAGGCAAAGCCAGTGCGTAGAAGAGCGGTCTCCACGTATCGTGTGAGGTGGTCGACGGCTGTGAGGATCCAGCGGTGGCCCGTTGGCTTTACGGTAAGTTGACCGACGAGGTCTATCTCGACAACAACAAAAGGTGTATCGAGACATGGAATGGGTTGTAATAAGCCAACAGGAGCTGAAGTTGGTCGTTTCCGGCGTTGACAAAGTGCGCAAGAAGCGACATAATTAGCCACAAAGGTAGAAAGACCAGGCCAGAAGAAACGGCTCCTAACGCGGTTGTAGGTCTTTTGGAATCCTAAGTGTCCAGCTGATGGGTCGTCGTGCAATGCTTCGAGAACTTGTTTTCGCAGTGAACGGGGAAGTACTGGCATCCACCGATGCCCATCCGCATTGTAAGTATAGTGCTGCAGGACATTGTTCTCTAGCTTGAACTGCCGTAGCTTACGACGTAGTCTGGCATTAGGTGGAGAAGACGAGCCATTGAAGTATCCGATGATGCGGTTACAGTAAGGGTCGTCACGTTGACACGCGGCAAACTGGGCGCTGCTGTTTAAAGATCACCCAGCAACTGCCAAGTGTGATAACGTGAGTAAAGAGAAAGCCGCTTGATCACCTGAGAGGCATTGAGGATGCGTGGTTGGAGATGAAAGTGGCAGAGGGCAGCGACAGAGAGCGTCGGCATCATCATGCTGTTTGCCAGACCTGTACACAACGTCAAAAGTGTACCCTTGCCAACAGAGTATCCAGCGACCAAGGCGCCCAAACAAATTTTTCAGCGAGGAGAACCAGCTCAGGGCATGCTGGTCGGTAATCACAGTGAAGTGGCGTTCATACAGTTAAGGTTGAACTTTCTGGATGGCCCAAATGACAGCGAGACATTCCTGCTCTGTTATCGAGTAGTTTTGCTCCGCAGGTGATAGTGTGCGGCTGGATTACGCAACTCCACGCTCACGCGAAGTGTCATCGCGCTGGAGGAGGACAGCACCGATTCCGTGGCCGCTGGCATCTGTGTGCAGGAAAGTGGGTGCACTCTCATTGAAGTGACAGATGATGGGGTCTAATGTCAAAGCACGCTTAAGGGCTTGGAAAGCACACTGGCACTCGTCAGTCGATGTGAAAGCCATTCCTGACGTCAAAAGCTTTTGTAACGGCCCCGCAATGGCAGCAAAGTGACTGATGAAGCGGCGGAAGTAAGACGCCAGGCCCATAAAACTTCGCAATTGTTTTTGATTGCCCGGACGTGGTAAACTAATTACGGCAGCGACCTTGTGGAAGTCAGGTCGAACTGCCATCTTTACTGACAAGGTGACCCAATACTTTGATGCTTGTGCTGGCGAAGTGGCACTTTTTTGTATTGAGCTGTAGGCCAGCGTTTGAAATATACGTTAGAACTTCGTCCAAACGCTTAAGGTGCTGAGAAGAAGTAGAAGAATAAATTACGATGTCATCTAAATAACATAAACAGGTTTTCTACTTGAGACCACGTAAGACAGTATCTATCACGCGCTCGAATGTTGCTGGAGCGTTGCATAAGCCAAAAGGCATGACATCTAACTCGTAAAGCTTGTCAGGCGTTGCAAACGCTGTTTTATCCTTGTCGGCTTCGCGAATAGGTGTTTGCCAATACCCGGATCGGAGGTCAAGGCTGAAGAAATATTCTGCGCCTTGAAGGGAATCCACGGCATCATCTATGCGTGCGGATATACGTCTTTTTTTCGTGATCTTATTGAGCGCTCTGTAATCAACTCAAAAACGAACAGAGACATCTTTTTTTTTCCAGACCAACACCACGGGAGACGACCAAGAGCTGAATGAAGGTCAAATAACATCCCGTTGGAGCATATCGGCGACGTTTTCCTCAATAATCTGCCGTTCCGCCGAAGAGAGACGGCATAAGGCGGCGGCGTACTATGGAGCTGCCTTCGGTTTCGATGCTGTGCTCTACAATGGAGGTGCGTCAAACAAAAGGCTGTGCTTTTGGAGAAGTTCTAAGAGGTCTCTCTTTTGCTCGGCAGTGAGGTGAGGACTTATGGTAGCATTTAAAGCAATATTGATAGTTTCGATATCAGTTGTAGCAGACAAAGGCGGTGATTCTGTCTGAAAGGCAACCAGCCAAAAAGGCTCGCTGTCAGCGAAGCAGCTCACAACAGTGCCCTGGGACAGCATCACTGGCGAAGATGTTGGGTTCAAGGCTGTGACCAATGCTTTACCGTCGTTAAACCGCACGAGGCCGGGTGCAATGGCAAGCCCCGTAGGTATGGAGCGAACTCATGGAGCTACGAACACGTCACCGATAACTGCAGTATCTGAAACGATCGTGAGAATTTGTTAATTTTAAATTACGCAAGCATTTGAGTGATGCAAACATGATAATGGTGAGATGGATGTCATGTGAGAACATGACTACATGCCACACTCATGATGCACTCACAGCCGTTTCGCTATGTTCACATATACCCATTTTGGTGTTACGAGACATGATTGAAAGACAAAGGTATAAGACTGGTGCAAACATTATAATAATGAGATGCGTGTTACGTGAGATTACGCCATGTAAAATTATGTTATCTAAAATTATTTGTGTTATGTAAGATAGGATCCTATCCACTCGGAAAAACACGTCACACGTACCTCTAGACGTACTACACCATAACACCTACAACACGAAAAATCACCGGTAGATACACTCGATGCCGCATCTATGGCTGCCATAACAACTACTACTCCTGCAGCCTCTGTAGAGGGAAGTACAGAGCAGAGCCCTGTAAAGAAGCGCGAGTACGCGACGAACAAGACAGCTCTAAAGCCCTAGGATCAAAATGCAAGGAAGTTGACCAGGCATCCCACGCGGTTGTTTCCCTACTAGAAAAAGGAAGGTGCTGCTGTTCCCAGCGTCTTAAGGCCTACATAGAAAGAGGAAGCTTATAGAAAGTCAACCTTAACAATGTAACATCACCTGTTACGTCGGCTAGGAATAAGTTTATAAAAATTGCCTCAAAAAGCCGGAAGCCTGATTGTTACAGTGTCAACCCTGCCCGCTGCCAACTGTTTGCTCATGTTGACTGAGCTGGCTGGCGTCGCTGTAGGGGCCCTAGCTCCACACTCACACATGGTGAACTATGGAAAAATACAAGATGTTCCTCTGAGCTACTCGATTGAACACCTATAAGACTATATATACAGGATCAAGGTGTCGTTTCAGGGAGAAGTCTCAACACATTTGCACCCAAAGAAATGGGGAAAAAAGTTATCATTTACCTTCGTCGTCTATTCACGTCTCGTGATACCGAATTTGGCATGTAAGAAGCTAGCGGAACGACAACGAGCGCACTGTTACCGTAGCATGCGAACATGTCTTGTTACATGCATATCCTGAGTATCGTGTTTGGCCATGTCATTAACCTTCGTCGTCCATTCAAGTAAAATATTACCAAATTTGGCATATGTGGAGCTACCGAAACGGCCACTAGCACCCACTGAGCGTAGCATGTAGTCATAATTTACTTGACACAATTGTCAATATTATCATGTTTGAACGTGTCATTAAGTTACTTCGCGCACTCACGTAACTTAATTACCGAATTTGGTATACGTCAAGCTAGCGAAAAGGCCCCGAGAGCCTCATGAGCGTGGTATGTTGTCATGTTCTAATCTGACACGGATAGATAGATAGATAGATATATAGATAGATAGATAGATAGATAGATAGATAGATAGATAGATAGATAGATAGATAGATAGATAGATAGATAGATAGATAGATAGATAGATAGATAGATAGATAGATAGATGTGGTTAATGTCGCCAAAGTTTGCTAATAAATTCTTCGCTTTTAAAAACAAGAAGGCAAGCAATTGTCGTGCGGAATTGAACCAGGAACCTCTCGATTTTCGACACGCGGCGCTAACCAATATGCCACGGAAGGTACGTTGTCTGGAATTCTAACGGATACTCATTTAAATGCATCATACACCTCTTGGCAGCCCTCAGAGTTTTGAAGCAGCACGTTTTTGTTATGTGTAGCGAGATGGCCTCATGGGCTTGCTTTGGGCGTGCGTTAAAGGTCGTCGCTTTCTCTAAGCACCGCGTCCACCGAGCGTGGTCTCTCCTGCGCACGCACCTACCAGACTCGTAATTCGAGGTGGAACGAAGGTCACTTCGCTCGCTCCCACGGCCGTGTTTACGAAAGGAGCGCGCTGCTGACACATGACCCAGGGACAATTTGAGACAATTTTTCTGGCTTGTTCTGTGCAGAAAGACGCTTGTTTCGTGGGTCTTTCTGTTTCAACAGCGCACTTTAAATGTCGAACTGTGACATTTGTTAGTCCGCGCTCGTTCTGCGTATGCCAACTTCGTGCTGTGCTTTCCCCTGAGGTGTGCGCTGCAAGTTTTGAGCTCCTTGCCGTTCTTAATGTGACTTTGGAATTTGTCTATTGCTGAAACAATGTGCAACAAATGCTCAATCATCTCTTTATTGAAAAGTTTCACTTAAGTGTTACAATGATTTCTACGTATATGGGTATCAGCCACGTTTTGTAATAATATGCGCGTTATCAATGGAGACAGAAGCAAAAAAGTCCACGCACAAAGTGAATGATGGCGAATAGGCGAAGCTAGGTCTTAAGGTCCATTATGCCTACGTCGAAGTCACTGACAAAGAATGAATGCACGCACAGATTAGATGGACAAACTTATAGACGGTGCATGGATGGACGGATGGACAGATGAATTGACAGCGCCGGCTGCATGAACAGATGGGTGAACAGATGGATAAATGGACTGACGCACGAATGGATGGTACAGATGTGCGGATAGATGCACGAATGAGCAGTCAAACAACGGACGGTGTGGGTTGTCATATACTGTGCTGTCATTTACCTGATTGATGTAAACACAAAAGCCGTTTCTCGCACAAATGTTTTAGTTGTGCAGATATGCTCAGTTTCAGTTTCGTGGAGCGTGACGAACACCGACAAGGTTAAGGCGTGGCTGTAGCCTTTTCAGACGCCCGATGTGTAATATATATATATATATATATATATATATATATATATATATATATATATATATATATATATATATATAAGGAAAGAAGTGTATACCTAAGGGCTCGTTTTTTCATGTTTTCACACAATATTATTGAGCTCTAACAGACAATAATGCTAAGGAAAGTATCAAGGAAGATATTAGACCAAATTGTAATATAAATATGAAGAAAAGTGGGTGAAAAGATAGCTTGCCGTGCGCCACGGCAAGTTATTCTTTTCACCCACTTTTCTTCATATATATATATATATATATATATATATATATATATATATATATATATATATATATATATATATGTGTGTGTGTGTGTGTGTGTGTGTGTGTGTTTAAATGTGTCATATGATTACAGGGTTACGTCAAGGCCCTCTATATTTTAATACAAGAAAATTGATAGCATAGTTTATACTTGTTATACTTGTATTTTATAGTAACTGATTCTAATTAACTTTTAGCTCCCGACCCTGAAATATTTGATGGTTACTTTTTGGCACAAACAACATAAAAAATCAGGCAAATAATATAGTGCATGCTCCACTTTTGGTTAGGTGAATTTTGAACAACGAAGAACTGCGCTTTTCCCGTTGCTTAAAAAAAGCGGCACGTGGCACGACTTCTTTAACATGGTAGTGCCTCAGAAGAGGGATCATACGTATCATAACACTGTGAAATGAAATTGAATGGCTTTTTTTTAGCCTCAAGTTGATGAAAGTAGCAAGAAGAAGCGGCGCACACAGTAGTGTACACAGCCTCTCAAAGGGCTAAGCAGTTTTGCCCCTAAAACAAACAAGTAAAGCTGTGAAAACAGCAGGTGTTTGAGGCACCACCGAGCAGGTGAAAATTTACGGGTGTCCACGAAGTGAATCCAAACGAGTAGCTGAAGCCATAGATCTTAAGATCCATCATGTGTACGTTTACGTCACCGAGTAGTATAAAGGGTTTGTGCATGTATATTCGCTATAAATGCTAGTATATTCCAATGTTGAACTTTTTTTGTGTCACATTTTTTTTTGGCGTTACAGCATGTTACTCGAGCGTTGCCCCTTGTATTGTAGCCATGACAACGAACAAGCCTCACTATTACGATGTTTCGCCCCTAAATTCACAAGGCGTAATGTAGGCATGCCATCGCCGTAGTCTCGTACGACAGGTACCAATGTCACATAGCTGCGGTTATGCCAAGGAGAAACAAACTTCTCGAAACCACAGTTTTGATAAATACAGAATTGTTGTAGGTCCGTGCTTGAAATCAGCCAAGCCATTTACTGCGTTATTGTTAAGGTCAAGGCTCTGGCTTACTAATGTTTCAAGTTTGATAAGCAGCGCCAACAAGAAAATGTGCTTTATTTTTCGAAAAAGACGTGATGTAGAGTGCCCGTTCCACTCCGTGCAAAAGGCTTATAATTCAATTCTCATTCAATTCCTGCAAATTTTGTCCCCATTCCATTTCGAAGTCACCAAAATGTGGAAATACTCCACAGTCATTCTAATTATACAGTTACTACTCCGTCACACTGGTCACACCCTGCTTCATATGAATAATGCGTTAAACAGAAGGCTGCTGCACTCTCACGCCCGTTGGAGCAAGCACAAGGAAAACCACGAAGTTGTAATGAACCACTATCTAACATTGAAGTAGTACTCAGGAGTAAGACAGGCGTCTCCCAGGAACAATCACCGAAAAGTCAAAAGACACCTGGTATTAGGAATAGTGATGTTACTAAAAGAAACGTGGGAAATCCATAGGCTTGTCCCTTTTATAACAACCATTGCAATGTGTCTCACAAACCCGTTATGCGAGCACTACCATCATCTGCCTCATTCGCTGGAACACGACAAGAGGATCTGCGAGAGGCATCAAAACGGAAACGCCTACAAAGAAGTCACACGTGCGCTGATTCCGATGTTTGCAGCCTTTAAAGCAGAAATTGCTCGGCAAAAATTCTCCCGGACGTACAATTATTCGTTGCAAAAGAGCCACTGGTGTCGACGTCCTACGCATGGCAGGGACGCACTTCACCGTCCTAAGCATGGTTTTTCCAACGAAGTCGACATAATAATCGACAATCCATACAATTGTTCGCACATGCACCACATTCAAGTGGAATGTTCACGGGCTTCTGTCGAAGCTTTCAATTTTTAACAACTTGTGCGAGCTTACCAATATCTTTTCATCGTCATTTATGAATCGCGCGTCAGGCCACATTTCAGAATGAACGGATGTTATTTTCCCCTTAGAGCGACCTGGTAATAATCGGAGACTATTTATATGCTGCTGCCGATGTGTTCCGGCTTCCGAGATTGACATATCGCCCCAATGCGACAATAAATATCTGTGGGCGGTCCAGCAATAGTTAAACAAGAATTCACCTTCAATAGAGTATATCGAGATCCAGGCAGGTTTTTTGCTTCAAGAACACCTTGAAATTTGATTCCAAGGACACCTTATCCACACGTCATTTGCGGAGACTTTATTGTCCACAAATAAATTCGGGGCAGCTGACACACTCATACGATAGGAACCAAGCTCGCAAAACTACTTTCAAAGCAATCATGTGTACTGTTTAGTCAACCTTTGTGACAAGCTCAGTTTTCCGTAACTTTCATTGGCGCAACAACTTGGAAATACATTCAAGTGATCACTACCCAATCGTGATATCAGCGGTTGGTTCAAAGATGTCATCAAAGGAATTGGTTGGAAGATCTACATATTGGGATGCATACAAAGACGGCGCTAGCAAAAAAACTACTATACAAACGAAAACCGACGAACTACTCGCTACAATGTCTCATCGTCAAAGACAATGCGCAAGCGTTTCAACTTACCATGACCAATTTTCCTCAAATGATGTGGATTTTGAAAAGCAGTGTGCTATCCGCAGATGAGCTGAAAGAAAAGCGTTTTTCACAAACTGTCTCGAAGGTAGTCCACCTTGCCACCGGACACAACGTGATATCGGATTTATATAATACATGTTTCTGAGTGCGTGGGTTATATATTATAAACAACCTTCTGCGAAATGGACACAAAACGTTGTTTAATCACAACGGACGCAACCTCAACACACGTAACTGGTGAAGGTGGTGCGACGTTTGCTCCAGACTGACTGTTTGTTAACAGGTAGCCCAAATCTGGCAGGTCTTTAGAAGTGTGGTAGTTTAGACTATTTGGTATGACATGATTGCTATAGCCCGAGCTCAGAACGACGACAAAGGGACAAGACGAGCGCTCGTCTTCTTGTTCCTTTGTAGTCGTTTTGAGCTCGCGCTATAAAAATCTTGTTTTTAGAGGAATCCACACGCCACTCGAAAACCGCTCTCCCTCTACAGACGAACATCCCTCAAAGAGCTCTCAGAAAAATACTACACACAGTTACCAGTCACTTCTGTACCTTGGACCTCTTCCACAGGCAGTCAGTCTGACAACTCGCGTGTGTCAGTGAAAGCGTTGGACTTGCCCTGAAGAACGGAACTCTGCTATCAGTGAGCCTAACAGCCACACATCACTGCTTGGTCGTGATGAACTAAGCTATGAAGCCATAGCAAAGCTACCACACACCTCCCGCCTACAACTCCCCGAATATTAAAAGGTTCCCACCGAACGAAACCTCGCTAAAAAAGTACGCACCTGGAGAACAGCCAACAAGCCACTTCTCAATCCGAGCGTCACCCTGGTGAGTTGCGTAGGCGCGCTCCTGGAGCGGATAATTTACAAACAATGGACATGGTTCCTGGAAAGTCACAATGACTTTCCCCACAAAATGAACGCATTCCGTCAAGGCAGGTGAGCTTTTGATGATGTCATCACTCTCGTCTCTTCACAAAAGGCCTATCTGCTGGGCGCATCCACGTAGCTGTCTTCCTTGCCATTAAAGTAGCTGTTGACTTAGTCTTTCACTATGGCATTCTTGCAGCCATGGACGTTCTAGGCCTCGAAAGAAAGTTGTACCTATAGATTGAGAGCCAAGTGAATGAACGGAAAAAATATATGATTACTACAAATGGTCCCAAACAGTTCTACGCAGCGGAGAAGAACGTACCTCAGGGTGCTGTGCTCAATCTCTTCCTCTTCCACCTCACCCTGTGTCACAGAACGAGCGCTAAAAAAGAGCGCGCCGCCAAATCCTTGCGACAACGGGCGGCAAAAACGCCGCGAGGTAAAAAGAAAAAAAAAGAAAGCAAACATCCAAGGCTCCCGGGCGCGCGCTCTCCCCGCAGAAGCACGGCTTCGCAGACGAACCTCCTCACCCCACAGCGGCGGCCGGGCAAGCGCTAGAAATTTCCAGAACGAACGAGGCGGGGTCAGACCGAGTGAATCATGCGGCCGGAGAGGGCATTCCAACCGTCTCGCCCTCTTCCCAGCTTTCGCTGCGTATCGCGCCGACGAAAGGACGAGAAATTTCTGGAAGGTGGCGCGGAACGTATTTAATCGAGCAGCCGAGACGAGAAAGCAGGAGGTGACGGAAGTTAACGCCAGAGCGCGTCCAGATTCCGCCGTGTAGTCGGCGAAGTTTTGGTCCGTAGGGACGGCTCGAGCTACAGGCAAGAGCGTGGGTTTACCGCTATCGAGCGAAGACGCGGGCAACAGCTGCGTGTGTGAAGCCGACGGATTTCCGGCGAAGAAGTTTGAAGCTTGGAGAGTGGCCTATTGAAGACGGGAGTTTTCCTGGAAGAGAAACTCCGGCGAGGTTTCCTGGAAGAGAAACTTCAGAGAGCTGCGGAACGACAACAACGCTGGACTTTGAGTGAGTGATTCTCGGACGAGTATCATTCAGACTTTTGTTCCAAGGACTTTGGACTGAATAGGTTTTCTATCGCTTTAGTCCTTAAGTGTCTTGGTTGTTCAATGCATGTGACTGCATTGTAGTGCGTATTGTTGTCCGTGTCCGTTGTTTCAAGTGTGGCTGATTGTGTTGTGTAGTACGTTGATTGATTGGTTTGATTGGTGTCATATTGTATGCAACTATTGTGGAGTGTACATTCTTATGTATTGTTTTCGATCTGCCATTATTGAGATTATAATTTGTTTGTTTATCAACTCTCGGCTCTGACTTGTTCTTTGGGCCACGACCGGCGTCCGCTGGCGCACCAAAAAGGACCACTTCAAAATTGTCCACGCTTTCGTGGTGCGGTTCGGGGGGCCGATACTTCGGCTCTTAGAATTAGCCCGGCGATCGCCTCCCTAATAACGGGACAGGTGTGACAATTAATCTGGCGTCCGCGATTCAGGACCTTTTGGTGCACAGTGTGTCCAAAGTAGTAAGAAAGAGCCTCGAGTTGTTGATAGTGCTATCGGAACGATTTTGTGTGTTGTTCAGTGTTCTCGTTAACGAGTGCAGGGGAGTGTTCCGATAGACTGATTTAGGCAGATACTTTTTGCACGCGGCAAGGTTTTATTTGAGAGTTGCGAGACACCATGGATCTCGAAAAGTTAGTTGCTCTGGGTGAGAAGATGGGTCTTTCTGGCGCCGAACTACGGAAGTGGGTCACCCAGAGGGAAAAAGAAGAAAAAGCAGCCGAGCTGGAAAAAGAGAGGTTGGCGGTCGAAAGAGCCAAAGCGGAAAAAGAAGCTGAGTTGGAGAGAGAAAGGCGGGCAGCCGAAAGGGCGAGAGAAGAAAGAGAAGCGGAGATGGCTGAAAGGGAACGGCAACGGCAGCACGAGATGGAACTCGAGCGGCTCCGTTTGCAACAGCGAAGCGAAACACCCGTCCAAGCTAGAGTTGAAAGCAGCGAACGGGAAGATCACGGCTTCCGCTTGAACCCAAGCAAGCTGCTCTTAGCGTTTGATGAAAGGAAGGACGACCTAGACGCGTACCTCCACAGATTTGAGACGATTGCGAGGAGCCAGAATTGGCCGGAACAGCAATGGGCAACTGCTTTGAGTACTTGCTTGAGTGGTGAAGCGCTCAGTGTGTACGGTAGGCTGACGCCGACCGATGCAGCCAACTATGCAAAGGTGAAAGCTGCTTTGCTGAAGCGATTTAGATTTACCGTGGAAGGTTTCCGGGACAGATTTCGGACAGGAAAGCCAGCTGATGGTGAGACGGCTACGCAGTATGCCGCCCGACTTTGCCATTATTTCGACAGATGGATTGAACTTTCAGGGACAGCGCAGGAGTACGATGAGCTTAGAGAGCTCCTGATTAGGGAACAGTTTCTTACTAGTTGCCACCCAAGCCTGTCGCTGTACTTGAAAGAGAGGAAGGCTGAGTCATTTGAAGGAATGCTTGAATTGGCTGATCAATTCTTGGAAGCGCAGGGTGGCACTAATTTGGCCAAGGTCAAGAAGGAGTGTCCTGATGATTCGAAGAAATTGGTTCCCGAAGATAAGAAGCGTGCACCAGAGAGCATTCCGCGGTGTTTTTTGTGCAACCGAGTGGGTCATCGCGCGAAAAACTGTCGAACGATCTTTACGAGCCCTACGGCAGTAAAATGTTTTAAGTGTGGTCAGACTGGGCACAAAGCAGACGCATGTCGAAACGGAGTGAGTCAAACTCACCAGGTATCCTGTGTGCAAGCGGCACCGAAATCTGATAATAATGCCGTCACTGATGGATTCGTAGAATTGAAAAATGGGGAGAAAATTCCTATTGTTGGTGCTGTAATGTCAAAACAGCCAACCGGTGTTACGAAAGGAATGCCAACGCTGCCTGGAAAAGTTGCGGGCAAAAAGATTACGGTGTTAAGAGATACCGGTAGCTCCACTGTTATCGTGCGGAGAGATTTGGTACGGGAAAGGGAGTTAACAGGCAAAACGAAACCGGTTTGCTTAATTGACCGTACAGTTCGGATGCTCCCCGAAGCAGAAATCGAGATTGAAACCCCGTACTTCAGCGGGAAGGTTACTGCTTTATGCATGACGACCCCCCTGTATGACCTTGTCATCGGAAACATCGACGGGGCGCGAGGGCCGAACGATCCAGAATGTTTGGGAGAAGACCCGAAGATAGAGCCCTCGCCAACACAGCGGCCGCGAGATACAGTGGAGGAGCATCCCGTAACGGATCTCACTAGAACCCAAGGTGAAGCTGCGGCGCAAGAGACAGCGAAGGAGAAGACGATCGTGTCGAATAAGTTCACGGGCCGAGCAACCGGACTTACGTCGGCACGACCTCAACCGACTGACAGTGTAAAGGAGACGGAGTTGGCCAGCCGGGCAAAAGGTAGAGGCATGATCAAGCGGGTAATTAAACAGACAAGACCCGTCGAATGTAATGACGCGTTAACGGTGTCGGAAGAGACAACGATGGCTGAGACGACGCCTCAGATATCGTCGTTGGAAAGGGCTCGCCGAAAAAGAACGTGGAAACACAAGAAGAGATCGAGCGAGCACCGCAAGAAAGGACGCAAGCGCAGCTCGAAACACACAGGATAGGTGCTGAGGTGGAATCAGATTGTGTTTGGCAGGGCTGAGTGACATATGTTGTGTTAATGTTCTTGTTATCCTGTGTCTCAAGTGGATGTCGAGCGAGTCAGTGTGCTGTGCGATGATGTGATGTATAGTGTTGTATAATTGTTGTATAGACAGAACTTTGTACGTTTGTATTGTTTGGAATGTGTGATGAAGTGTTGTAGACATGTACCTGTGGCTATATTTCATGTGTTGTGGAATTGAACTACAAAGTACAATTGTATTAAGTGATCTATTGTGAATGTGAAGTGTTATGAGCGACTGATGGTGTTACAGTCTGTGAGAGTGTGTGGTGACTGTTCGCGCTCGTCTGTGGAGTTTTGAATATTATGAGATAATATTCTTAAAGTGGGGGGCAGTGTCACAGAACGAGCGCTAAAAAAGAGCGCGCCGCCAAATCCTTGCGACAACGGGCGGCAAAAACGCCGCGAGGTAAAAAGAAAAAAAAAAGAAAGCAAACATCCAAGGCTCCCGGGCGCGCGCTCTCCCCGCAGAAGCACGGCTTCGCAGACGAACCTCCTCACCCCACAGCGGCGGCCGGGCAAGCGCTAGAAATTTCCAGAACGAACGAGGCGGGGTCAGACCGAGTGAATCATGCGGCCGGAGAGGGCATTCCAACCGTCTCGCCCTCTTCCCAGCTTTCGCTGCGTATCGCGCCGACGAAAGGACGAGAAATTTCTGGAAGGTGGCGCGGAACGTATTTAATCGAGCAGCCGAGACGAGAAAGCAGGAGGTGACGGAAGTTAACGCCAGAGCGCGTCGAGATTCCGCCGTGTAGTCGGCGAAGTTTTGGTCCGTAGGGACGGCTCGAGCTACAGGCAAGAGCGTGGGTTTACCGCTATCGAGCGAAGACGCGGGCAACAGCTGCGTGTGTGAAGCCGACGGATTTCCGGCGAAGAAGTTTGAAGCTTGGAGAGTGGCCTATTGAAGACGGGAGTTTTCCTGGAAGAGAAACTCCGGCGAGGTTTCATGGAAGAGAAACTTCAGAGAGCTGCGGAACGACAACAACGCTGGACTTTGAGTGAGTGATTCTCGGACGAGTATCATTCAGACTTTTGTTCCAAGGACTTTGGACTGAATAGGTTTTCTATCGCTTTAGTCCTCCAGTGTCTTGGTTGTTCAATGCATGTGACTGCATTGTAGTGCGTATTGTTGTCCGTGTCCGTTGTTTCAAGTGTGGCTGATTGTGTTGTGTAGTACGTTGATTGATTGGTTTGATTGGTGTCATATTGTATGCAACTATTGTGGAGTGTACATTCTTATGTATTGTTTTCGATCTGCCATTATTGAGATTATAATTTGTTTGTTTATCAACTCTCGGCTCTGACTTGTTCTTTGGGCCACGACCGGCGTCCGCTGGCGCACCAAAAAGGACCACTTCAAAATTGTCCACGCTTTCGTGGTGCGGTTCGGGGGGCCGATACTTCAGCTCTTAGAATTAGCCCGGCGATCGCCTCCCTAATAACGGGACAGGTGTGACACCCTGATACATTAAACAAAAATATTGCCATGACGTGTGCACATCGCGATATCACCGACGATATCTGTGTATGGAGTGCTTGAAGTCCGCGGTACACTCCAAAAACATGCCTTCAAAAAGCTTTACAGAACTTCTTCACGCATCACGCTCGCCAAGGTGTGCTCTTTTCTCCATAAAAGAATGCCGCCATCACTTTCACGAAAACTCCTGGGCCTTTTCAAGGCCTGCAGTGTTCCGAAATAAATAACTAACAAAATATAGTAAAAAAATGATCAAGTATCCGCTCCTCTTCGGTGGTTGGCTACTCAATGATTCCATGGAATAGTCATCGACAGAAATATTTCCTGGTCTCCTTCGGTGAAGAGACAACGAGCGAAAATAGCTGCAGTATCGCAACTCTTCCAGTTCACAGCGGGAACATTGTGGAGATGATTGTCTGCATTAAAACTGTATATAAGGGAAAGTAATGGTGGCAAATAGCGTGGAACAAAAAGGCGTGGATGCACCAACACATGCCTTCTCCATTCGTGGCTTCACCCTGAAGCTACGGATCTGAAGGTACGTGTCCCTGCACACAGAAATTAATCGAAACTCAGGTGCGAGCTGAAATTGGACCGGGCCGCTCTGCGTGGCAACAAAGTATTCAACCACAGTGTAATACCAGCGCTGCGTGGCAACAAAGTATTCAACCACAGTGTAATACCAGCGCTTAAAACGTCTTCGAAAACATTTAAGCTATGCTATTCATTGTATCAGGGCACCCCGGGCTTTAGTTTTGCTTTAAATGAAAAATAAGCCCGCAGGATAGCATGTGACGTGAGGTCTTCGTAATATTGGTGATATTCAATTAACTCTCTTAATTTACCCCGCTGTTCCCTCTCGGCCAACTGATGAACGGTAAAACCTGCTCTTGCCATTTCGATAGGTAAAAGGCGGAAAAAGTGTCGCCGACAACCTAACTCATCTCTCAGCGATTGAGGCAAAGAAACTGCTGCGTAATCTTGCCCTCGATTTGTGCGGAAAAAGCAAATTGAGTCTCCACCTCTAAAAAACAAACACACTCACACCAAGAGTGTTGCCTCAGTGAATACGCTAGAACGAGTGAATAGGTTCCATTAAGAATAGATGTCTGAAATATTCTATGCAATGGCTTGGACCCAAATACGACAAAACAAATTAACAAATAAACAGGAATTTCAGAACAAAATAACACAAACACGCTGACCAAAGTAAAATACAGAAAAATTAAAAAGGCATTCGTGTATTTCGCTTTGATCGGCGTTTTTTGTTACTTTGCTCCATGTTTGTCCTCGACCAGACGGGATTCCGTCGGACTCCTAAATATAAACAGGAATTTCACTGGTTGCCATGAACACGTGGGAACGAGACCCGTTGTGCACATGCTTTTCTTCAAGAGACAAAAGTGTACAAGTTGAACCTTTGCAATGTTTGAAAATTGAAAACACGCACACACACACAATATTGAATACTTTTCTTTGGGCGTAAACACTTAGAGTACCCTTCCTTAATTTGGTGAGTTTGATATGTACCGAAATGCTGAAACTGTCATAAGATAGTACTTTATTGGTTTTAACTTCGGCTTTGTATTTCGCAGCTCTAGTTTTTTGAAAATCGAAGAGTGTTTTCGGTATACTCTATGCCGCAAAGGAGTGAAATGGGAGTAAAGGCTGCGTTTCGTCCCTGCAACAATCCGTCGGAGGGATTAACTAGAACGACGCGGGTGCGCAGTGCGAACTGAGGGAGGAACTGTAAAACTATACTCAGAAACATTTCCTCCCTTGGAACTTTCCGGCTCAGTGGCCACCTCGAAGGAATAGCCAGCATGCGCTTAAGCAAATAGGTCCTTAAATAAATCAGCTGTTAACAGTTTAACCGAGTTTAAATGGTCACGAAATTTACGGGAACTACGTCAGGAGCGAAGTAATACTGTTTTTATAACATAAAATAAAAAATGTGTGAGCCCCTTCACCTCTCCACCCCCCAAAAACGTGCTCTCGCTGAGGCTGTATGAATGCGCGGTATGGAGTTCTCGCCGAGCTCGCCCTCATGGGTGTATTATTGTGTTGTGGATGCGTTATCGTTACGTGGTTGTGATTGTTGTCAGATGTTGTGCACCGAACCATCTTTCCGTTGTGGTAAGCGTGATCTGCTACTGGAACAAAGTGCTAGGTTATCGAAATGTTGCATGCCTACTGAGATATTTTGGAGATTGTTAACAAGGCTGACATCAGAGATTTGACCCGTGTGTTGTTGATATGTAACAATCGCCTGTTGTTTAATGCACATGTTCTTTGCCAACAAAAGCCTTCTTGGTTCATGAGCTCACATTTGTTACGAAGCGCGCCTCCGATGACGTTACAAAGGGCGCCACGAACCTCGCCGCTGCCACCACTGTCACGAAACAAGGCGACGCCAACACGGTCCCGAAAGCGCCACTCCTTCGAACTCCGCCGGGAAGGTCACCAGCCGTTTGGTGGCGTAGGTTTCTCAGCTCGCGACTGCTTATGCGCAGAGCTGATAGACGAGTGGACGAGACGACGGTGAGTTAAACAAGGTTTATGTACAGCATATATAGAGAGGCGTTACAAACTCGGCACTGGGGCCGACAGTGTAAAGACTCGAAGAGCCGAGCTCTCTTCTCTGACTCATAAGTCTACTGCTCGCGACGCGCCGCAGGGCTTTTTTTATATGCACCGGGTGGATTCTTTGAGTAACCAAATGTCCAACCAGAAGCGCCACTGGTCGTGAGGTCAGAATCCTCCAATAGGGTCACCGCTGGGCCGCGTCATTCTCATCGAATCCGGAGCCGCTGCTCGTGGTTGCAGCCAAGGACGAGTGACATCGCCACGCATTGCGTAAGACTCGCCAGATAGGACGGCACCTATTGCTGCAACAGGCTCGTGGGCTGAGGTGACTCACTGTGCGTGCACGACAGAAAGGCGCCGCCGCTTGATGACGCCGTTGAGTTGTTCGCGTCAGGCGGGCTCGCGTGCTGGTCTTGACACAGATTGCATTTTTTTGAGGCATAGACGTTTGGTGTGGACTCGCAGACATAACAGCACCCGCGCCGCCAGACAATGCGCCGGAAAGACGAGCTGCGTCCACGTGGCTAGGATGTCAGGTTCGCCTCCAGAGCCGTGGGGAGAATGCAGCTCCAGACTCTGTTCCGGGAACATATCACATTCTTGAGGACGGATCCCAGCTCCACTTGCTTGTCGCCATAACTTGTCGGCCAGCTTCGCTCGTCTCTTCTGACGATCTTTGGTCTCAGCACTTGTCGATGGTTCTGCAAGTTGTAAAGAGCGGTTCGACAACAGACAACACACGACACAAGCAAGTGCCCTCGGTCACCCGACAGAACACCAGACAAAGTGTATTACAACATATACCTAGCTACGTGTCTATCAGAATT
Organism: Rhipicephalus annulatus; assembly: GCA_013436015.1. Lineage (NCBI taxonomy): Eukaryota > Metazoa > Arthropoda > Arachnida > Ixodida > Ixodidae > Rhipicephalus > Rhipicephalus annulatus. The sequence goes on along the minus strand of WOVY01009772.1, from coordinate 22,386 downwards.
TTGTTCACTCTAGATCAAGAGGCACATGTGGGACACAAGACTCTTAAAATGAGAACTCAAATTTTTACACGTACAACAACGCTACGAAATAGAATAGAACATAAAGTTGGCTCCTCGAACTCATTCTGGACGAGAGAGCCCAGCTAAAGCCATGATGAGGACAAAATTTTGCCCCGAATCACCAGCGAGAAACCGAAAGGTGGAGAAGGTACTAACTAAACGCACGGCTCAATGCATCTGCATTAACGTTTAGCTTTCAGTTTTTTTAGCGAACGTCAAAGTTGTCCCATTGGAGCGTCATGCTTCACCTCAGTAACCCGCCACTTTTAGGCGACGATACCTATGCGGTACCAAGAGCGGCTCACACTTGTGACGTTGCACAGGGGAACAACGCTACGGGGGCTTGCTACGGATTGGCTCCTCACAAGTTAGCTCCATATCGTGTTTGATCACCATCGTGTTTCCGGGACGGTCCGAAAACACATCTTCAAACTCAGAAACAATCCTTCCCAGGTCTTCTTTCTGGACTTCACTTAACCTAGTCTCTATCTTCAACAGATCCAAGATTACCTCCGATCCCCTTTTGATTACTTCACTAAAACTCAAAATTTCTGCTCCCTCTTCCTCTGAAGGATTCAACAGCAGATTTACGACCGCTTGACGTTGAACGTATGGTTTCATCAAGTGACTGTGGTAAATTTTGTTCGGCCGCCTTCCTAGATTTCACTTCATAATTGGTATCGGATAGCTTCGATATTACTTTGGCGGGCCCTTCCCAATGAACGTCAAGCTTGTTCTTTTTGGACGGCCGCAGCAGCATTACCTGGCTCCCTACTTCAAAAGTGCGCTTCTTCGCCGATTTGTCGTAGTACTTTTCGACAACACTTGTGCAGCCTGCATGTGGCTTTCCATTAGATCTTTCGTTTTTCAAAGCCTCTGAAGGAGGTCTAGAGCATACGCAACTACATAAGGGTCGTTATCAAATCCCTCCCAGGATTCGCGCAGCTTTTGCAATGGTGTTCTCAAACTTCTGCCATACACAAGCTCTGCAGGGCTAAAACCAGTGCTCTCATGAGGAGCTGATCTCAAAGCGAACTTACCGAAAGGAGTACATGCTTCCCAGTCGCATTTGTGTTCGTGGCAAAGAGCTCTCAGTATCCGTTTAAGAACGGAATGCATACACTCTACTGGATTAGATTGTGGGTGATGGATCAAGCTGTGCACTACTTTTATTCCACATTTATCCATAAAGGTAGAGGCAAGCAGCTGGTGAAGGCACTACCATTGTCGCATTGGATTTCAGACGGAAATTCGACGCGTGCAAATATAGATAGCAGTGCATCCGCGACAGGAGGGGAACTGAGCTCCTTAAGTGGTATCGCTTCCAGAAATTTTGTGGCTACACAGAGAGCCGTCAGAAAATACCGACAACCTTGCCTTGACTCGGGCAATCGCCCGACGATATCAATTACTAGGCGCCGAGAGGTTCTGTGATAATTGGCACAAGCTTCATGGATGCCTTCCACTTGTCCGTTGATTTCACCGCTCTCTGACAAGTGTCGCATGAGCGTACAAAGTCTTCGATATCCTTCCAGCATTTCGGCCAATAAAACTCAAGGGAAACACTAGGCTTGGTCTTTTTTATGGCGAGATGCCCTGCCCATGCGTTTTCATGCGCCAGTTCCAATAGTTGGCGACGATACTTTTGTGGCACCAAGAGCGGCTCATACTTGTGAGCTTGCGCATTTGTGTAGCTCCGATACAGGAGCCCTGCTTTCTCAAAAAAAGAAATATTCTTTTTCTTTTTCCAAAGTTTACGCTTCCCATTAGCGCTTTATTCGAGAGGTCCTCACGCTGCTCTCGAATTAGCGTTTCTCGATCAACCCTCGACAGCTTACTCCAACTTTACGCTACAGGCGAGAACGTTGCACCCCTCTCGCTCTGACTGAATGGCGCCAGGTCGTCAGCCCCTGCTACGGAAACCGCGCCACTCGCTTTGGCGACGGGCCGCTCGTGTGACCGCTCACGTGACTCCCACGGAGAATTTCCTCTCTGAGCTTCCGTCGACTCGCCGCCAAGGTCATTTGATGGTTCACCACATTGAACAAGATCGAGCTCCTGCGAAAGCTTCCGCGCTTGCGATCGCGTGAGAGCCATGTACGCTAAGTTGGGGAAGAACGATTTACCCTGCTATTTGAAAAGCTGTTCTGAGTTGTTAGAGAAAAGATAAGGAAAACGATCGGGAAGCGGGGTAGACCCAACCGCTTTAGTGCGAAGCTTACCGAACGGGCCTTCAATGACAACCGTGCGATTCGTAAGCAAGCACTCTGTTCTTCGGCGACTTGCCTGATCCACGCGCATTCTCCTGTAAAGTCATTCGGAGACACCAATGAAGGATGGACAACGTCCAAGGTTGCCACTGGGTATCAAAGTGGTCGACACATTTTCCCATTCACACTAATTTCTTGGATATACGGCTCCAACAACCGCATGTTGTTTTCCGATTCTCGGATTGTTGCAAAAGCAAACTTTTGCTTATAGTTTATCGCGATGTGCTCTTCCTTTTTGCAGTTGCAGCAGATTAGCGGCTTCTGTGATTCAAATGCCCGTGTGGTATCAGTGCGTTGTTTAGGAACCTCACTCGATTTCTCCGCTTCCGTTTGCCCTTCCCCTATAGTGTCCTTCCTAAGAGACGGGTCTTTCTTGAGATTACGGTGCAGAGCGGGTTTCCGTTGATCAGGTTTCTTTGAAAAGCCCTCTTTTCTTTCATTCTTTTCAACGTGAACTGCTCTGCTATGCATCTTTGGGCGAGTAAAATAATCTTCAGCTAACTCTGCTGCCTTGTTTAGCTGTACTTCACCAAGTTTGTCCTGCAGCCAAAGCTTGACATCCTCTTAGATGCGATGGTAGATTTGCTCCAATGCAATGCATTCTACCACATTATCGCGATCGTCATAAACACCTTCGCCCTCGAGCCATTCAATTAAATCGGCTCTAAGACGAAACGCAAAGTCAACGTGTGACTCATTCCCCTTTTTAGCATACCGGAACCTTTGCCTGAAAGCCTCGGGTGACAACTTATGACGTCTCAAGAACACTTCCTTAACCTCGTCATAGCTCTCAAACGCTTCCCTCGACAAGCAAGTTATCGCGTCGGACACTTCACCGAGAAGAAGAGCTAACAGGTTCTACGCCCCAAGAGACCGCTCCAAAGCATTTCGCTCACATACGTGTTTAAACTTGGCAAGATACTTCGCCATGTCCTCACCTACTAGGAACGGTGGCAGTTGGTCCCGACTTCTATAACCGCTGACTTGAACTGTCGAAGAAGCTACGCTAGGCACCTGTGAACACTGTGGGATTGCCAATTCCATTCGTTTCAATTCCAGGCGTACCTGTCTCTCGGCCTCCTCACGCTCGCGACGTTTGCGCCTTTCAGCTTTTTCACGTTCGCAAACTTCCACTTCTCGCCTTTCAGCCTCCTCGCGGCGTGCTTTGATATCCGCCCAGGCCTCATCGACCTCCTCAGCCGACACTCCTCCATCCTTCATGATCTCAAAGATCGCTTGCTTTCGTTTCGCACGGCCCAAAGTAATGCCGAGTTCCTCACAAAATTCAATGAGTTCCTTGAATTTAAGGTTCTCCATCGTTCACACTAGCCTCTTGCTGTTTGCCCCTGTTAAGAATCTACTTACCAGACTCACCATAGGTCTACTAGCGAGACGCGCAAGCGATTTGTACACTCCCGTGTTTACACCCTCTGCATTAACTTTGGTTTCAAAACGCTCTGACTTGGCTTGAAACGATCAAACTCCCTCACCAATGCTTCACACAGTCATTCTCCAAACTACCATAACCTGAGCTAGAGTAGTCTGGTGAACTAAGAGGAAAACGTCAGGCACTCCCAGCACCGATGTCTCTGACGCCGGCCGATCCCGCAGCTACCAACCACTGTTACGAAGCGCGCCTCCGTCGACGTTCCAAAGGGCACCACGAACCTCGCCACTGCCACCACTGTCACGAAACAAGGCGACGCCAACACGGTCCCGAAGGCGCCACTCCTTCGAAATCCGCCGGGAAGGTCACCAGCCGTTTGGTAGCGTAGGTTTCTCAGCTCGCGACTGCTTCTGCGCAGAGCTGATAGACGAGTGGACGAGACGACGGTGAGTTAACAAGGTTTATGTACAGCATATATAGAGAAGCGTTACAAACTCGGCACTGGAGCCGACAGTTTAGAGACTCAAAGAGCCGAGCTCTCTTCTCGGACTCATAGGTCTACTGCTCGCAACGCGCCGCAGGGCTTTTTTTATATGCACCGGAAGGATTCCTTGAGTAACCAAAGTCCAACCAGAAGCACCGCTGGCCATGAGGTCAAAATCTTCCAATGGGGTCGCCGCTGGGCCGCGTCATTCTCATTGAATCCGGAGCCGCTGCTCGTGGTTGCAGTCAAGGACGAGTGACGTCACCACGCATTGTAAGACTCGCCAGACAGGAAGGCGCCTATTGCTGCAACGGGCTCGTGGGCTGAGGTGACGCACTGTGCGTGCGTGACAGAAAGGTGCCACCACGTGATGACGCCGTTGAGTTGTTCGCGTCAGGCGGGCGCACGGGCTGGCCTTGACACAGATTGCCTTTTTCAGAGGCATGGACGTTCAGTGTGGACTCGCAGGCATAACACGCCACACAGCACTGTGAGTGTACACGCATTTGCCATAGAATTACAAGCATACTGGCTGGGTCATCGAAACGTGGTAGCCTCGATGAGGGCTCAGCATTAGCTGTAGCAAGTACAGTTTAAAAATTGCTTTCTTTTCAGTGCAGCACAAATACGCATTGTTCATCAAAAATTTTCGCGGTATTTGAAAAGCAAATTAACTGAAATTTTGCACAATGCCATCTTTTGCAAGCTAAGCCAGTTGTTTAGTAACGTTGGCTGTTAACTTCTTCTAATTCTTCTTCTTCTAGTCTTCTTCTAATTTTCATGCATGCGGCATTTCCAACTAGTTTGATAGGACGTAACTACAAGTGCTCGAGCAGTTCTGTTGAATGCTTCTGCAATTGGTTTTTCAGGAAATCGATGACTGAGAGCGCTGCGTTGCGTCTTCCGAGGAAAGTCAACATCTTGCTTCTACGAACACGCTCTCAGCAGCTATCGATGGGGCGGGTGCCCTTCCTGAAATTGGCTGGGAAGCATCTATTCTAATAAAATATTGCGTCTTTGATTGTCTGCCTGAAAATGTAGTGAGGCCATGCTATTGTTCGTACACATAGACGTTGTGGAACTGATGTGTGCACACAATGCTGCAGAATTGACATGAATTGCTGGTAAACTCCAAAAAGACGAGCCACCGATCCCTTTTTGCCATTTGCGGTGTAGAGTGTATTTTTTAGGGGGGGGAGGGGGCGGAAGTTCAGCTTTCATGAGAGTTTCTTTCTTGTAAATCTCAAATTCTCCAAAGTGGGGGCTCCATGTCACAATATAAGTTATTGCGGTGGGTAATGATAATAATCTCAATTTCATTTAAAATGGATGTCATTGTTGCTGATCATCCTTTTTTTTCATTATTTCAGTCTTTCGCATTTTCTGTTCAATTACCTATTTTTTAAGGTAGCAGGAGCTAGTCAAGCTGCTTCCCGACTCTATCTCCCAGCCTCTGCCATCACCTGCCAGATGAAATACGATCGATTTATTATTGTTACTATTGTTTCTCAGCACGCCTAAATCTTAAATGATTATTTATGTTTGAAAAAACCCTAAAATTACACTAAATGTGTTTCGCGATGTCTGGACGGGGTGTGCGTAGAAATACATATAAATACTTGAATACAAAACACCTGTGCTACTTCGTATTACTATCTTCAAACTTGTAATAAACGCAAATATTAGCTTGGCTTGAAACAGCTAAAACAGGCAGTTGGTGAATACGGTGGCGAGTGTGGTCGTTTGTAGCGATGCTAGGTATATAACAATTTTATATTTCTTAAGTGAAGGGCAAGCTTCATTGATAAATAAGTGTGCCCACAAGCGTAACGCAGTGAAAGCTCTAAGAGTTAAACTCGAGAACGGGCTTATATCAGAACACGTTCTGAACTGTTCGATTTCATTATGACGAGTTTTGTGAAAGCGCAGTCTTCTTCTAATTTTCATGCATGCGGCATTTCCAACTGATGAGTCGGACGTAACTACAAGTGTTCGAGCAGTTCTGTTGGAAACAATGAATGCTTCTGCAATTGGTTTTTCAGGAAATCGATGACTGAGAGCACTGCGTTGCGTCTTCCGAGAAAAGTCAATATCTTGCCGCTACGAACACGCTCTCAGCAGCTGTCGATTGGGCGGGTGCACTTACTGAAATTGGCTGGAAAGCATCTATTCTAACATAATATTGCGTCTTTGATTGTCTGTCTTAAAATGTAGTGAGGCCATGCTGTTGTTCGTACACATAGATGTTGTGCAACTGATGTGTGCACACGATGCTGCAGAATTGACATGAATTGCTGAGTAAACTCCGTCTCTTTAAATATTTCCCTTTTTATCATTGAACAGACATTTAAAGATTCGCTGAATGACATAGCCGACCAATTTCGGAATGAGAAGCGAGCAAGCTTGACACAGCGACGGCAACATATGTGGGAACATTTATATATACATATTTTCACCAAGCACGCAAATGCGCTTGAAGATCGCGCGCAGAAATACCTATTCAACGCGTTTTACATATTCACGAACGTCATCGCTGTATGGCTACTTCCTAAATCACTGAAGGCTACAGTCTAATATTAGGAATATTCCTAGTTTAAGCAACATGGTAGAATGCGCAGCACCCACCCGGTGCCTACATATGCCCCCGTAATTTTGACTGTATCATCTGGGAGGTGGTGTAGTGGTTAACCTACGCGACTGCTGATTCAATGGTCGCGAATTCCAATCCTGTAAATTTGTCTTGAACGTTCTGTAGTTTACGTCTACATCAGCTTCTAGTGTACTAATTTTGCATGTCGTCAAATACAGTCTTCTACCTCCAAGTCCTCGGTAATTTAAGCAGTAGCTGTAATAAAATGATTTATAGCGAGCAGGAGCAGTTTTTAGCCACATCAGGACTAAAAGTTCGTGCCTACGCAGTCACTTCCTCCCATGAACGGGTAACTTCTTACTCCTTGACATTTCGTCCCTCCAAAATACTGATGACTGATGCCCTTTTAGTTACTCCAGAAAGAATTAGTTTATCCTGTGTAGAGTATTGGTTGTGGCAATGCCGTTACCCTCTGAAAGAACGATCCACAGATCCATTTTTGCCATTTGCGGCTTAGAGTGTATTTTTTTAGGGGGGGGGGGGGCGGAAGTTTAGTTTTCATGAGAGTTTCTTTCTTGTAAATCACAAATTCTCCAAAGTGGGGGCTCTATGTCACAATATAAGTTATTGCGGTGGGTAATGATAATAATTTTATTTTCATTTAAAATGGGTGTCATTGTTGCATATCATTCTGTTTTTTTTTCATTATTTCAGTCTTTCGCATTTTCTGTTCAATTACCCATTTTTTAAAGGGAGCAAGAGCTAGTCAAGCTGCTTCCCGACTCTATCTCCCAGCCTCCGCCATCACCTGCCTGATGAAATATGATCGATTTATTATTGTTACTATTGTTTCTCAGCACGCCTATATTTTAAAGAATTATTTATGTCTGAAAAAAACCCCCTAGAAATACACTAAATGTGTTTCGCGTTGTCTGGACGGGGTGTGCGCGGAAATACATATAAATACTTGAATACAAAACACCTGTGCTACTTCGTATTACTATATACTCAAACTTGTTATAGGCACAAACATGCTTTATGAGGCTGCTGCCTCTGTTCGGAGCGCTGTTTCGGATTTATGTTTATAAGCATTGAAAATGTCATATAAATGTCGAAAATGCTCCTTCAAAATTGGAGTTTATTGGATAAATCCAAATAGTCAGAAACTTCACCGGTGAGTTTGTATCAATAATTTTCAATATTCATCCAAAAACACACAGAGCCCAATTTGTAGTGCATTACAGTGAACACACGTTGAAAAGACTACGCGAATTATGGCAACGTATTAGTACTATGCACAATATGGCATCTTCGCAGAAGTGCTGCGAAGCGTGATGGATGAGCTGAGTTGGGTAACCGTTTTCGTTTCTTGTTGTTTTTCTTGCCTCCTTCTCGTCCTTTTTTCTATGTTACTAGTGTCTTTTTCTATCGTGATACTTTTCATTTATTTCTTTGTGTTTCTTGCTGTTTCTATCCTTAATTTTTGTTTCCTTTCTTTATTTCTTTTGAATCATTTACGTTCTTGCTTTGTTTATGTTTACTGCTCTTCTGTCTTGTTCTCTTTGTTCTGTCTTTTTGGTGTCCGTTTCTTTCATTCTCCTTCGGTGGCTTCCACATCGTCATCAACTTTATATTTCTTCTAAACATTGTTCTCTTCTCTAGTCCCTGTTTCGTACTGCATCCCACTTTTGCATTTAGAATGAATTGCCTCTGTTCCTTTATACGTTCTCATTTACTTTATTTCTTCCACTTCTTTCTCTTACATCCTTTCTATTTTTTATTTTCTACTTTTTGCTCTTTCTTTTTCTGACTTCCCCTCACAGCTGCACCTGTTGGTGCCTTCCTTACTTTGAGGCGAGCAGTAGCGAGTCGTCGATTTTGCCCAATTTCTTCGGCACATACATGTTCTGATAGTTTACTGGTCAACACGGAGAAATTGTGGCCGCCTGTAACAGCGTCGCTGTTAATACAAGTGCAAGCGCTGCCAATCATCCGCCACAGTGCAGCAGTAGCTACGGTACTCGGCTATACAGATCCGAAGATCGCGGGCTCTATGCTGGCCTTGGCGGTGGCGTTGGGGTGGAGGTGAAACGGTATAAGGCCTGTGTACTGTGCGATGTCAGTGCATGTTAAAGAACGACAGTCTGTAAAACTTTCCTGAGTTTTCCCTTACGACGTCTCTCTTAATCATATCGTGATTTTGGGGTGCAAAACCGAAGGCATTACTTCTGTTATTAGGCACTGTCAAACGCTACAGTAATCACCCTACTCACTTATCACTGCATTTTGAGAGGGAAAAAAATGCCAGGCCAGCGCCGAAGGCGCAGCACTGTCACCGCAAAAACTAGAAGAGCGGCGTTCAGAGCGTTTCCTAAACACTTATTGTGGAACTGCTGCAAGCACACATGCTGGTAACCACGATAGCATTATAATAATAATTCTTGGGTAGAAGGCCGTGATTTTCCCTGCTATTTTTCGTCATTCTTTTGGAAAGCGTGGTATCCGCTAAACACTTGACAGGAATTTTGTGCCAATTATTCATGCAGTGGCTGACAACGATAAGCATTTATGCCTCAAATGGGTACGCGTCACAAATAATAGGTGATCAAGAAGAAGCTTTTGTAATTTGTTGGAGCATTGGACAACCCACTCGTTACGCTATTAAAATTGTGTGACGCCTGGGTGTTCTTTTACTGTTATAAAGCACCTTATTACTCATATTAACGCGATTCCTTTCGCAACGTCAAGCCGGCCTAAGCCAAGTTTGTGAACGCGTCCCAAGCACCGGTATGGCTCATTGGTAGAATACTGAGTTGGCATATAGCAAACCGTGTTCGAGCATCAATGTGTCCTTGGTACATGGTATTTATTTCGTGTGATATGGGGTTATGGACACCGCCGGTGGTGACGGGGGCGGTAAACTACGCCGCCGCGCGGGACCGGAGTTGTGATCTCATAACAGCTTTCGCTGTAATATATGCCAAGCTTATGACGAACAAAGCTGACAAGCCATGCCATGAATCACATGGTATGCCTATCTCCTGCGCCGTGGAAGCCCTTCCCAAAGTCTGTTGTGAAATATTCCAGCACGCTACACTCTAAAGCAAAAAGGTGTTAAAAACGTGTGTGGTTCGTCCTTTTGGGGACTAATGGGGCTGCCACAACAATTAAACTCTTTAAGGACTAACGGAGCCGGGTCTAACAATTAGTCCCCACAGATAAGCTCACGGAGTAACACTTAGTCCTCACATTTACACCCTAGTGAGTAATCATTAGTCCCACAATTCACCTCGAAGGACTAACATTTAGTCTTCACATTTGCTCCTTATAGAGCAACTGATAACCCCCACATTTACACCTTACCGGGCAACCGTTAGTCTTCACAATTGCACCTTGCTGGACGAACGGTTGATTCATTCAAATACTCCAATCCGATGAAGTTTTTGTCCCCAGCTCAAACATTGTTTTTTGTTTATTTTCTGCCAAGCCTAGTACTTTTTTCGCCTGCTTTTCTGCGCATTGAGCAACAAATTGCGCAGAAAAGAACACGTGCAAAAGTAGTTAGCCACCTATCTGTAACTGCTTTCGCAGTCACGGTAACAACTAACGACAGAAGTCAGACATCGAAATCTTTTATTTTTCTACATACTCATGAAGTTTCTCCATTCATTTAAGTGAATTTATGGTGAAGTGTACAAGTCAAGTCTCGTTGTCAAGTCTTGTTCACTTCTTGGGGAGCTCCTCCGACGGAAGCGATAAATGACAGGCACTGCAGACGCCAGCGCACGCAGCCTTCTGCCTGTTGTGTTCCCACGGCTGCACGTACAATATTATAGTAAAAATAGTTAGACACACGTGACAGAAGATGAAGACGCACGCATATGACAAGTACGTGCACGTTAATATAAAAACACGCGTCAAAATATGACACACAAATAGTTTTACCTTCACATCTCGCACAGTCCTTCTGAAGCTGCTCTGACGAAGGAGATGGATTACAGGCATCGCAGACGCCAGCGCACACAGTCTTCAGCACGGTGTGTGCCCACGGCTGCACAATAAGTATGTAAAATAGTGATTCACACGTGACAGAGGATAAATACAAATCCATATGAGAAATACCTCCAAGGTGAAATGAAAACATACGTGAGATATGACATGCCAATAATTTCACCGTGATGTCACAAATCGTCAAAGACTCATTTGGATCCCCGCAGTGCAACAGCTTAGGAGCAGCGGCCGAAGCCAGTGCTCCGCGAACCTCCGTGCCACTAACAAGTCGGCGAGTCTTAAGCGAGCGACGTCGTTCAGCTAGAGCAAGCGAACGTGAGACCAAACATGGTGTTGCACGCGGAATCTCTGCCGCCAGCGAACTTCAAACAGGAGAGCGAGCGTACGCTTGGCCGCTGCCACGAACAGCGCCGAGCTGGTTTGGAGCTAGCGCTGAAGAAATCGACGGTAATGCAGCCCTTTTCCACAAACTCGAGCGAGTGCAGCGCGCAAGCGTGAGTCCACCGCCGCGGCCAGCTGACGGCTCCGAGCTTCTTGCGACCAACTGGCGGGAAAGCCAAATGTAATGATCACTGATATTCATTGAGTTCCGACGCTAGCGAAAGCCCCGCCAGCCCGTGCTGGTGCACTTACAGCGCGCGACATACTACAACCAAGCTTTTTACGAGAACCCGCAACGTGTTTTCGGCGACTCCCAACACAGTGACGAGGTCTCAGCACAGTATCGTCTGCCCGCAGCTCATCGCGGTGGCGAAGACAGGCGAGCACTCGACGAGCGAGCGTACGGGAGGCCGACGGCAATGGCGGCCGATTTCCAGGCGGTCGCAAAGCACAGGCGAACTGCAGACGCCGAAGCTGACCTTCGCGATGCATTTGCTGCGTGCGATATACAACACGACCGAGCCCGTTGCCGGAGAGCGCGATGTGTATCGCACACGCGACAAGAAGAGTAGAATAAAAAATGATAACCGGCTTGCCTTAGAATCTGTTTTCTGCCCTGAGTCGGACCGAAGTATATATTCGATAGGCCTGCTGCCTTTTCGGCCGCCATATCGGCCTTCCCAACTGTTGCTGTCGTGTGTTGGTCGTGACTATCTTGAAGCCAGAGATATACAGCGCGGCGTGGTGATGTGTCGAGACTTGGTCCAGACTTTATGGGTTCAGCGAAACGCAAAAGCAGCAGCCTACGCTCATGCAAGCGTATACACAAGCACCACGTCGTAATTCTTAGATCGTCGAATCTAGGCGGTAGTGGTCAAGCACTCCGAGCGTGACGCAACGTGAACTGTTGCTGGCAAAATACGTGGAAAGGCTGAGCCAGCAGAGGAGGAGAAGGACATGTGTTCTGTGAAAAAGGAGGAGGGTATCACCTTGGCAACGCTTTTCGAGCTGCCTGCAGTGCCCGGGCGGTTCATCTCTTTGGAGACTAAGTGGTTTCGCGCGAGACGCTTCCTTCTGTTGTTGCTCCTCAACGGTCTATCCGTTCATCGCGCACGCCTATTGGGCTCTGTTAGTCTTTTTTCGGGTAATTTTGCCTTAAAGTGTATAGCCCAAGGTGTGCGGCTACGCACAGTCAATTATCCACATACTATATCAACCTAATCGTTCCAAACTAGACGTTGATTGATTCATAAAAGACTACGTGTAGAATAAACAAGAGAAGTACATAAAGTTTATTACAGCTGGCGATACCAATGTATACTGGCAAACGGGGCAAAATGAGCTGCAACTGTCTTTAGTCCGCAACACTAGGGTAGTTATAATGAATGGATGCATCCCGTCAACTCTTGTTGAGCATCCGTGGCCATGGCGCTGCTTCAGTAAGTTCTGTTTTATCTGCGGTGCTAGCCATAAGTGTTGTAATAATGCATATTAAATTGTGAGCAAGTCCTCTTGTTTTTGAAGAGCAGTAGGCTATAGCGTTGCTTGTTATGTAGGACAATGAACAAGCTTTTAGATGCTAGTGCGGTGAACGTGTCTGCTAGCAAGGTTGTGTACACAACCGAACTAGTTGCACAATGACGTCGGTCAACCTCATCACTTTTCGTTTTAAGTGCAGCCTGAGCAGGTACTTTTTAGGTGGTTTGCATGAAAATAGTTCCACGATTTACCTGAGGTCTGCCGAAATATTCGGTGGGTTTCTTGGCCAGTACAACTGATATACTGAAACACACTCAATTATTTCGTATTCACCCGCTACGGTAGTTCAGTAGCTAAGGCACTAAGCTGCCACCCTCTGGTCGCACGATCGGATTCCGGCCACATATCCGATGGAAGCGAAAATGCTGCCGGCTCATATGCTTAGAGTTAGGTGCACGTTAAAGAACCCCAGGTAGTCTAAATTTCCGGAGCCCTCGACCACAGCGTTTCTCATAATCATGGTCATTTTTGGATGTTAAGCCCCTATAATTTTTCTTATCATTATTTCAATTTTTAAAGGTGTGGGTATGCCAGAGCACGAACCTTAATCATAGAAACTGAAAGTAGCACTGAAGTATTTGTTCAATTATCATGATTACTTGGCGTTACCAGACGTTTGTAGCAGTCGTAGACCCAATTTACTTGAGGCAGCACTACTTCAACATTAAATTGATGACTCGTACGATCCTAGAAAAGTCAGTTACAAAGAAACATAGATATACGCAAACCATTCATTTTGACTTTCCTTTTAGGAACGCGCCTAAGCCCTGCTGTGGTGCTCGGACATTCTGCGTAGCTCTATTATGTCGTAGTACAACATCTGAAAGCTGAAAGTAAGCATCTTTTCTAATAGCAAGAACGTATCATGATGCAAGATTTACTGCGAAACAGTTTCTACGTAAATTACAATACAACGTACGACTTGTGTTAATGATCTAAAGCACCCTGGGTATTGCATGGTTTGATCGAATTAGGAGCTAAGAAAACACTAAGGTGGCTGTTACAGAAACTTTTCGAAGGAAGTGAAGTGCGTGGCTGTATCGCCAACTAGGCCATGTAGCCTGCTTTTCCATTTGCGCCACCTAAGTGAAACTTTAGACCAACGTTGAAGTATTCTCGATAGAAAAAAAAATCAACCATGTGAAAATAGGAAATAATAGCGAGGGTTTCTAGCGCAGCGAGTTTGATTGTTTCGGTGCTCCTCAGTTTGTGCAGCGAGAAGTATTCTATAAAGATATCTAATTATGGGGTAGCGCGAAGACACAAGACAGAGTTACAGAAACAAGCTCCACAAGTGTTTCTGTGCCTCTGTTTTTTTCTAATTGTGGTGCGCCGCCATGATTATTAGCAAACACCAATTAGCCGAAGAACGAGTGTTTGGGGAAATCATTTTAGCGCGATAGCAATGAAGAACTTGTAGCGTAGAAGTCCCGGCGTCGGTGTCGGCTTCCTTGGCTGTGGGAGATAAAACGAGAAAGATGCAAATAAAATGAAGTATAAAAATTTCCGAGAGGAATAAACTGTTGTCATATACGTGGCAAGCAGGTGTTCTACTACGCACTCGCTTCGAAATAAGGTGAAAATTACTTCATGTGCTTGCAAATGCATTGAAAATAAAAAGCGTAGCGTCTGCAATGTCCCACTTTGCACTGGTTTCTCTAGAAAATGAGTAAAAAATTTTAAAGCGGCGTTTTTCGATTAACATCGGTGTGATGAATTTCCACAACACTGGTTCGTGGAGCCAATTGCGATTGCAGTGCCGGTGAAACTCAAAAACCAAAACCGTGTGCCGTTTTTGTAGGTTTCGTTGAGTTATCTTTCATTGTGATAACAATTTTAAACGCAGCCTCAGCGGCGGTTTTTGCCGTCACCCTTCTGTCCCGTATATATATATATATAATATATATATATATATATATATATATATATATATATATATATATATATATATATATATATATATATATATATATATATATGCGCACTGGGGATTCAAAGCAGTACCACCTCGCTCCTCAGCGAGCTGCATTAACCAAATAAGCCACGCCGCTCGCTCTGTATATCGCACTAACGGCAAGCTATATAGATACACCTGTTAACATTGGCTTACCGTAACTAAACTTACAAGCGAAATTCCTAAACGAAGCATGTTTTTCGCTTGGACAAGCCATACGTGTTTTCTCTAAACATTCACGTGTCTGGAGGCTTAATCAAGGCATGGTGGGTTCACTAAAGCACATACAGTTGTATAAAATAGGCACTACAAAACTTTTATGGCTACACTGTCTTTCACTAAAGCACATACAGTTGTATAAAACAGGCACTACAAAACTTTTATGGCTACACTGTCTAACAGAAAGAACAGAAAAAAATGTTTGCATAAACTTCAGGGCTGTTGGGGGAGTTGCTGGTCCTCTCTTGCCTCTGATTTGGATTGTCACCGAAATGCGCACCACCTCTTTTATAGTAGACCGGCATACCTATCTTCCTACCCCAGATGAGCTGTCGTGTTATTTGTGCCATTAAAACATCACACGGGCTCATTCGAGAACAGCACATCTAACTAAGAACCTTGCGGAACGACGTCATGAACTTCTTGCTGCAAATTTTCCATGCGGTCTGCCTACAGGATGTGCCGGTGATTGTCCTCAGAGACTTCAACGTTAAAGTACTTAGACGTGAAAACCAGTAACCTGTCGCAGTTCTGAATGCTGAACTTCCACTTCACCTTCTCTCGGACTTCACGAAGTCAGCTCTTCACAATGGCACCTCTTTACATATTGCAGTTACTGCACTACTGTCGATTCAAGCACAATTGACCATATTCATTACATTTCGTATAGTTCCTAAACTTCCAAGCCATACTTCGTATAACAGCCTAATGCGTTGCTATAGAATTCATAGCTTCGACCTTGTGCTAAACTATGACTTTTTATAACAAAATAAATCTTATTGTGGTCGTTGAAAGCACGCAAATTGTCAAATAAAATATTATTACCACATTTTCTTCATCTTTATTCATAGTCTGCATGAAAAAGCAACGCAATAGAGTGGTAAAGTTGGTTTCTTCCAGACAATTGGCAGATTATCGCTTTTTTATTTATTCAATACTGTGGGCCTTATCAGGCCTATACAGGACAGGGCGCACAGAGCAAAAAACACTTCATATAGCGGAGATGAAAAGAAATAGAAAATATGCAACACAAACCGCAAAAACAACGATATAACAGTATCAAGCAATAAATGAACAACGCACATGTGTTTCAGTAAAAATGAACTACTTAGCATGATGACATCAATGGTAACATTGATATACAGATGCAGGCGGTTAAACACACAACCAGCAGGTGGTTAAGCAACAAACAGTGAAGTTACTCCCCCTACCAAACCTGCTTCCCAAAAAAAAAACTAAAGCAAGCATTAGACATGTTTTACAAAAAACAACAGAGTGTCTCTGTTATCTTTCAGTTAGGATAAGGTGTTCTACGTTGCATATAAGATATGACAGCCAGCATGAATCACTTGGTGATGAGGAAGGGCATGACTAAGTAGTCTTCAATATAGAACTTTGGTGAATACGGGGGTGCGCTATGCGCATGAGGGAATGAGGACTCGTGAAACGTTCCTACGCTACGTTGGACTCACGGACATGGTTCAAAAATTTCATGAAGTCAGTCCAGCTACAATGCAACAAAGAATTGTTTTTTGTTTGGTTGTTCCTGTGAGCCGCGCCAGGCGCAGTGCTCGCATTTCTTCACCCTAAGCATTCAAAGCAAAGCTGCCGCCTACAGCGCCACCAAGCACTTCTTCGAACGTGTGAGAGAGAAAAAAAAATCTGTCGCCCCGCCATGGTGGTCTAGTGGCTAAGGTACTCGGCTGCTGACCCGCAGGTCGCGGGTTCGAATCCCAGCTGCGGCGGCTGCATTTCCGATGGAGGCGGAAATGTTGTAGGCCCGTGTGCTCAGATTTGGGTGCACGTTAAAGAACCCCAGGTGGTCTAAATTTCCGGAGCCCTCCACTACGGCGTGTCTCATAATCATATGGTGGTTTTGGGACGTTAAACCCCACAAATCAATGAAATCAATCAATCAGAAAAAAATCTGTCGCAACCTGAAGCTGCCTCAACTTCGAAAAATATATTTTCAAGTTATACTTCTTTACTAAGGTAGAACGGCGTGTTTGCTGGTTGTCTTTAATATCTGAGTTATACCATATCTAGGATGAGACAGGGAAGAAGACACATAACACAAACACAGCGCAATACTTGCCGATAATTCAGAAGTCAAAGGAAAAAATCTACTAGAGGAACCCCTTAGAAAGTTAGACTTAAACTTCACACTTCCGGTGATTATTTCATTTGGTGCAGTCGCATTTGGTTTCAGCCACAGGAGTGTTTTTGCCGCTGTTACAAATTTCTTACGATAATCTAAAAGAATGGAATGCTAACCATAGATAAATTTAGTTGTTGTATGTATAGACTTTTCTTTCTTTTTTGTGTGTTTGTTTATTTTCCTTTTCAAGGTTTTTTGTTTGTTTAAAATTCTCACATCTTTAAGTTGTTACCTAAATTACCTAATTAATTCAACCCTTCTTTTCAAGAAGTGAATTATTTAAAAAGCAAGGCACCGTCCCATTCATGGCCTATCCCCTTAGGGGAATTGCGCCAAGGTGTTGAGGAACCAACCAACCAACCAACCAACCGACCGACCGACCGACCGACCGACCGACCGACCGACCGACCGACCGACCGACCGACCGACCGACCGACCGACCGACCGACCGACCGACCGACCGACCGACCGACCGGCCGGCCGACCGGCCGGCCGGCCAGCCAGCCAGCCAGCCAGCCAGCCAGCCAGCCAGCCAGCCAGCCAGCCAACCAACCAACCAACCAACCAACCAACCAACTTGTTTGTTTTAGGCGAAATAAGTCTGCTTGCGAGGATTTTTTGTCCTGCCAGTAGATAGACAATGTCACTGTTGAGTGACGGTAGCAGTCAATTTTGGGTTCATTTCAACATCAAACGAACATTATAATTGCTTTTTATGGCACAAAAACATGCTCCATTCCGCCTTTGTGATGAACACTCTTCTCATTTGCAACAATCAGAAAAAATTCTCTGAGTAGTAGACAGTCTTTTTAAGCATGACCCGATATTTTTCCTACCAAGACTCACGACAATGGACAATGACTCGAAGCAAATATTATAAGAGTGGTAGTAAGTCCTACAATACACGTTTTAGCCTTCGCTTGCACATTTTCCTCTTAACTTTTTTTTAGCCAATGTTGATCTCTGCCCTTATTTTCGCACCACTCGATAATAATTACTTGCCCTTTTTTTCTGCAGCCATCCTCGCCGATAAAAATTAAGTGAATATAAGACTTTAACAAACGATAAATTCAGTGTCTGTGTTATTTTGTTCGTATCCTTCATAATACAGTGCTATACTAACGCGACAGACAGTGCGAAAAAAAGAGGAAGACGAAGGCCGCTTGTCTTGTGAGTGTATCAGTGCTGGGCGGCAGCCGTTCAGCCCTGTTGCCGTCAGCCCATCTTTAGATAAACATCTTTCATCGTAACAGTTTGGTGGAGGTGTTAGGTAGAATAATGGCCCTTCCTTCTAATGACGACACACCGGCTGCAGAGACACAATACGTGGAGATTCGTCGAAGAAGACAAATTGCTGGTCTGCCACCAGTAATGCACTTCGAAACAGACATTGAGCATTTTGCACCCGCTTCTGTTCACCCGACACCAGCCACCTCCGGTCACCCATGGCATTCTTACTTCGAGCCACGAGCCTTCGCATGAAAAGGCGGTGAGCATGCATAGACGCATCGCTGAGATTCTACCAACGGGCAAGTCATTTCAATGGTTGGAATACCACTGATCAGCCCACGAAAGCAACTATCTTTCTTAAGGAAACCGCGTAAGTCTGGTATAAAGATCACGCGGAGAGTTTTACAACGTTGCAGAAGTTCATCAACCAGATTAAGTAAGGCTCCAGAGATCCAGTAACAAAAGAAGCGTGCCGAGTAAGCGCAAATGCAGCAAATTCAAGTTCCTGGGTAAACTTGCACAACGTATACTGAGGAAGCGCTCAAATTGTGCAAGGTTCCAGACCTCCGGAGCACCGTAGAAGACAAAGTGGATCACCTTCTCGAAGGTATTGCATACGACGTCCACTAGTACCTCATCGCGAAGGACATTCTGGAGTCCGTGAGTGACGTCATTCTGCACTGCCGCACATTTGCAGCCTTACTAGCTCGGCGCATCACACCCAAGTTCTGCCGCTTGGCCAACGTAACGACTGAAGCCAGCAGTGGCGCCGCTTCAGCCCCATCTGACCTCACGTCAATTATTCACCAAGTGGTGCGGCAAGAGCTCAACCTACGTGAAGCGGCATCTGTTCTGTGTCCTCGGGTTGGTGGAGCCTCTTCCTCCATTTGGTGCGGGTGTGACGTCCATCACAGCTGTTTCCGTTGATGCATACAACTTCGCACCTCGTCCAGTGGTACCAAGAGGAGACTTTCTTTTTTCGTGAAATTATTGAAGCTGGAAAAATTGCAGTTGTACGTCAGATGTCATCAAACAACGCCATGGGACATGATAGAGTACCAGTTCAAACATTGAAAGACAATATCAAAACCTTAAGCAAGCCTCTTGCTGTTGTCTTCAACCTATCCTTTACGACAGGCGTGTACCCTGAGGAGCTTGAAATAGAGAGGGTGACACCAATCTACAAGGGCGAGTGATCTGACAACATAGCAAACTACTGCCTTAAAACAATTTTATCATGTGTGAAAATTTTTTCTGAGAAGCTTGTTGCCAAAACAATGATGTACTTCACTGCGAAAGACAATTTCCTAACTACGAATCAACAGGACTTTAGGAAAGAACACAGTGCGGCTACTGTGGTACGCTTTGTGATAGAAACAATACACCATGCTTTATAGGATAACGATTCGTTCTCGTCATCTTCCTTTATATAAAAAATTTTTCAATTTCATAAATCATATCTTGTTGCCTAACAAACTCGAACGCTATGGAGTTACAAGAATATCTTCCAAGTTATTTTGTAGTTATTTTTCCGAACAAACTCAGTATGTACAAATACTTGGTAACAAATCAAACAGGTACCTCTTCGAAACTGGTGTGCCGCAAGCTCGGTACTTGGTTCTATTTTGTTCTCTCTCTTCAATATTGATTATCCTCCTTTTCTTAACCCATACGCAAGCAGCTCTGCCTGCAGATGAAACTGCTTTACTCATAGCTCTTCACTCTCTTCAGGAAGCCGAATCAATAGTTAATAAAGAGGTGCCAAATATTTCTCAGTGGTTTTAAAACAAAACAATCTATTATAAATACAAAAAACAAGTACACAGTTTTCACCTCGAACGGAAAAGTGATACCCAACACCACACGTGGTGTGTTCATCGGGGAACCTTTCTTGATAAAGCAAAACACACACTTACCTTGGTGGACTATAGACCATTTATTCCCCTAAACATTTCACATAGACAACTTTTGCAGAAAACAAACCTTGGACTCTTCACATTATTTGGGGCCAGAAACTATTACAGCGCACACATATTCCGTATTTTATATTTTAACGTTTTTTATACCAACCTAACTGATCGTATTGAATCATGGAGCTACACATATGCCTCACATTGCTTGGTCATAACCAATTAACAAAAAAAGAGCTGTACGAACAACTTCGTCAGCCCTAATGAATGCATCATTGGCAAACTTTCAGAAATCTTAACATAATGCTTTTTAATATGGTTAGGCAATTGAAAAGCGTTGTATTAGTACACGAAATTATGAATAATAGCGCACCCTTATAGGCATCAATTTTATTAAAAACCACATGTCACACTTGGCAGGCCGAACAACGAAATCTTAATCTGCGAATTGTACACAATGTGTACAGCCGTCGAGCAGTACCCTTTAATTGTTCCCGCTGAAATTTATAACAGGATCCCTATGCTAATTAAATGTCTGCCAAATATGATGCAGTCACTAGGCAATCTTTTTTTATCTGAGAGTTAGCAGTTGCCATAATATAGCTTGTTCTTGAAATGTATTTACAGGTCTCACTATTTCTGTTTTCCTGCATGACGGTATTTAATTTTGTGATCGGTAATGTAACTTGCTGTATAAAGATTCCACTCGAAATTTAAACAACAACATGCCTTGTCTATAATAGATCTTTAACTAGCCATATCGGCTAACGGATCCGGATGTTTTTGCAGATATGTTCGATCTGTAACTTTATTGAAAAATGAAACATACTTCTTCTTCTTCAGCCCCTGCAAAAACGCCCACTTCGGTTATCAGGTGCACGACGGCTTCGTACGCGGTCCATCTGCAGTTTCTCAATCATGCGATAGCCGCACCATTTATCTTTTCGCTGGCAATTTCAGCATGTCTCGTGAAGACCCGCCTGCTTCAATGAGGCGTCCGCAACCACGTCGCCCGATTTTGTCCTCAGCGCTGTTTCATGTTAGCCTCCTTAACTGAGTGACCACACACTTTCTATGGGCGCAACAATCACTATGACGGAGCCAACTGACCTCCCGGCCCTGGTACAGAACGCTCTATTGGCTGAAAACCGCAGCGACTCGCCAGCTTCTATGCGGAGCTTGACTCCACCGCCTGCACTGCAGCGCAGGTCTTCGCCGCCCTTTTTTTTTCGTCTTGCCTGTCGCGTTAGTGCTGCGTTAATGCCGCGCGTTAGTGTATTATTCTTGTCGTGTTAGTGTCGTTCATCGTAACAATACTTTCAAATGAAGTGAAGCTTTTTAAAGAATAAAATATGTGTCAACTGTGGCTACCTTGCACCACAAATCTTGCAATTGCAAAGGCAGTCATTTGAAAAAAATTGTCCCGCAAATAGAACCTCCGCAATTGTGCCTAACGTGTGACGAACTCTTACCTCGTTCTCATTGCAACTCTTCTTGTCCCAAGTCTTTCATGTTCGCAATGGTTCTGTTTCTCATACATGGCATAGTAGACAGGTATATTGTGGTCTTTAGAGATGCCGGCATCCATCGCGTTTCTAACAAACATCCTCTGACGCTGCATACTTCACAGCTTTTCGAACTTTTCGAAGCACCCAAGCCCTAATGAAAGAAACTTACCTGTTTTTTCTTTCCTTTATTGTGATAATACAACTTCTTGCACTATAGTATCTTTTCATTACGTCAAGAGCAGCAGTAAAACGAGAAGGGTACTGTCGAAGCAGAACCAAACGTATTTTGTGCCAGCAGATAAACACTCATCTGCCAAGCAAAGAAACTGTGCCACAGTAAAAAAGAAAATAGGGTTAACGAATACGCCGCATGTCCTTATCTCAAAGCCTCGATTGCGCATTTAGACATGATCAAGACGTTACCTTGCAAGTCAGCAGCGTAAAATCTAAACATCGCGAACAAGGGTGGCATGAATGGCGAGAGACTGGAATTAACTTAGCCGGCCTAAAAGAGTATGCACATCACTGGTGCTGCTACAGGGTGGATGTTGCAGCAGCTAGGACTGAAATGACGTAGCGCGCAGAAAACATAGACACAAAAGAAAACACAGACATGCGACCACAATTCAGCAGCTAGGCCCAGGCACGCAAAAACGAATAGGTCGAATAGTGACAACGCGATGGT
>WOVY01009771.1:0-49496 GCA_013436015.1 Rhipicephalus annulatus | reverse complement strand
TTGATAAACACAAAAAATTTCAGTGGTTTTAATTAAGCATGCAATGCTGATCAAGCGACTAGACCCCAAATTGATATATATATATATATATATATATATATATATATATATATATATATATATATATATATATATATAAATTGTAAGCACATTCCAAGCATTTGATCGTTCTCACTTGCACATACCCATCATCATCGTCCTCTCTCTTGGGGGTGTTGTTCTGAGCCGAGCCAGACATCGCAGAATAAACGCTTCTGCTCGCCCTGCCTGCTCGCCGTACCTAGTCTGCCTGCGTCTTTCAGAGTGGTGGAGGTGCTGGGTAAGATCCCGACGTCATCCTACGTTCATTTCCCACCCTGGAGCTCCGATCTGGTCGCCGATTGCACCCAGCCACCCACACAGGTATGCAGACATCGGACCTAACGCCTAGCCCTAACGCTACAGCCCCTACGCCGGCGGCTGCCCGCTCTTCATCCACTGTCACCAGCCCTCAGCGCGAACCGCCCGTGTTCGCGGGTCTTCGCGTGACGACGTCGAGGAATGGCTTGACCTTTACAACCGTGTGGGTTCAGCCAATCGATGGACCGAAGCAGAGAAACTGAGCTACCTTCCTTTCTATTTGACCAGCGTAGCCAAAACCTGGTATTTTTAATCACGAAACTGACTTCGTTGATTGGTCGAACCTTTGCCAACAAACTGCGACAAATATTCGGATGCTCATCGGGTCGTTCCGAAGCCGCGAAACAGAAGCTGGCTGTGCGTCTACAACTGGCACATGAGTCGTAACTTCGTATATCGAGGATGTTTTGGCCCTCTGTCGCCGTGCGAATAAAGACATGACGGAAGATGAGCGCGTTCGCCACATCCTTAAAGGAATCGGCCCAATCGCATTCAACGCCTTGGCTGTTGGCAATCCCGCTACGGTTAACGACGTCATTTCGACATGCCAACCGCCTTGACCAGTTGCAGTCCCTCCGGCTTCAACAAGACAGTGATCCACGCCTGATGCCTCCCTCTGAATTAAAAACCCTTATCCGCACAATTATCCGGGAAGAACTTCGAGACCTTGAACAGCAGCGGTCCACTGTCGCCTCCGCTCCGTCTCCACCATTCGACCTGCGGAATCTTGTTAAGCAGGAGTTTAGCGGCAATGGCGACACCGACATCCCCGGTCGCTCCGCCAGCACGCCCGATGCCCACATACGCCGATGTGACGCCCAGGTCGACACCGGCAGCACCGGTTGTTCAAACGGTAATGCCCACATATGCGGAGATCGCTGCGATTCCGCCTGCTCCCGGGGCATCTAGCTCTACGGATACTGCTAGTAGCCATTTGGCTGCTATGCGAGGTGGAATGACTGCTGCACCCTTGTATCCTCAGTGGCGTCAATCCCGTCCTGTTTGCTTTTACTGCGGTATACGAGGCCACATTTCTCGTTACTGCCGTCGCCGCCAGCAAGAGGAACGACGAGGCTATGCTGAGTTCGAACGAGACCGGTTCCGAAGACCAGATCTTTATGCTCCAGACACCTACCCGTCCGCGCAGTACCGGTCTCCGTCTCCTCCAGTGTCCCCTCGTCAACATCAGGAATACCGCTCCTCCAGACGACGCTCTCCATCGCCCTACCGCCGCTCCGCATCGCCGCTTCGTCCAATCATCTCCCGTCCTGTTGACCAATCTTCGAAAACTAAGGATTGCAGTTTTTGGAGGGAAAACTGCGTCCCGTCGACCAACAAAAATACCTCCTGTTCGCCCAGCTAATATGTTGTCAGTGACTCTTGAAGGTATTCCTGTGCAAGCTCTCGTTGACACCGGTGCAACCACTTCTGTTTTGCGTAGTGACTTGTGCTCGCGCCTCCGTAAAGTCAGAACGCCCTATGTGGGACCTGTGTTGCGTGGGGCAAATAACGTGCTGATTCAACCTGACGGACAGTGTACGGCTCGTGTTTCTATTGACGGTATACGTCACCACATCGAGATGATTGTGTTGCCCACGTGCATTCATGAACTTATCCTTGGTTGGGACTTTCTGCATTCTGCTTCCGCTGTTATATCCTTTAAAGAGAACGTCATTCACATAACGGATACAACGGATGCGCCCATTCCAGTTTCATCACCCCTCGATCTCCAACTTGGTCATTGTTGAAGACTGCGTCCTGCACCCTGGTCACGAACACGTGATAGCTGTCGCATCTACCCAAGTAACCGACGGTGATGCACTTGTGGCTCCTTCGTTTCGCTGCACCTCCCGTGGAATTCTCGTCGCCTCTTGCCTCCTCCGGTTTTCCTCTGGCTGCGCTTTTCTGCCCGTTTCTAACACAACTGCAGAATCTGTGCTGCTGCCCAAGGGAATGACAGTGGCAAGATTGACTTCTCTCCATTGACCTCCATCGCGACACTCTGCCCGTCTTCGTCACCAGTACCAGCTCCAGGTTCACGTTCTTTCCCTTTTCGAGCTGTCATTGGTTCAGACCTCACACCAAAAACAGTCTGAAGCACTATTGGCCCTTTTGGCTAAGCACAAAGCCTGCTTTGATAGCTGTGCCACAACACTGAGTCAGACTTCCGCGGCTGTACATCGCATTGAAACCGACGGTTCTCGTGTGATACGCCGTCGCCCATATCGGGTTTCGCAATCAGAGAGAGAAATAATTGAAAAAGAAGTGAACGAGATGCTATCGCGAAATATAATACGACCTTCTTCGAGTTCCTGGGCATCTCCAGTCGTTTTAGTTAAAAAGAAGGATGGCTCTGTTCGTTTTTGCATTGACTACCGCGCGTTAAATAAGATCACACGCAAGGACGTATATCCTATGCCTAGAATTGATGACGCTTTAGACACACTGCAAGGGGCGAACTATTTTTCGAGCCTTGACTTACGATCAGGTTACTGGCAAATCCCCATGAACGAGGCTGACAAAGAAAAAAACTGCATTTGCCACACCGGACGGCCTTTATGAATTTAATGTAATGCCATTCGGCTTGTGCAACGCTCCAGCCACGTTTGAGCGAATGATTGATACTGTTCTTCGTGGCCTAAAATGGAAGACCTGCCTCTGTTACTTAGATGATATCGTTGTTTTTTCATGTACCTTTGCCCAACATCTTCAACGATTAGACGAGGTGCTACAATGTCTCTCCAAGGCTGGCCTTCAGATAAATACAAAGAAGTGTACATTTGCCAGCAAAAGCATCAAAGTCCTCGGTCACGTCGTTTCCAAAGACGGAATCCAACCAGATCCCGAGAAGATCGCAGCTGTGCTACAGTTCCCTCGACCGTCCAACCAAAAAGACGTTGCGCAGCTTTCTTGGGTCTCGCGTCCTATTTTCGTCGCTTTATACGCAACTTTGCTACCTTAGCGGCTCCGCTAAATAAGTTATTGGCCACTGGTGCTCCTTTCTCATGGTCCAACGACTGCGAGTCTGCATTTGAAATTTTGAAAGAACGCCTGACTTCCGGACCAGTGCTGCGCCACTTCGATGAGAGAGCGCCTACCATACTCCATACTGACGCAAGCGCACAAGGCATTGGAGCAGTCCTTCTGCAGCGTGATTCCACCTCTAAAGAGCAGGTTGTGGCCTACGCTAGCCGGACTCTGTCAACAGCTGAGCGGAATTACACCATCACGGAGCAGGAGTGCCTGGCTATCGTATGGTCGATACAGAAATTCCGCCCGTATCTCTACGGTCGGCACTTCACCATCATCACCGACCACCACGCACTCTGTTGGCTTTCATCAATGAAGAATATGTCAGGACGTCTTGCGCGCTGGATACTGCGCTTACAAGAGTACGACTTTACGGTTACGTACAAGTCTGGCAAATGTCATCATGATGCCGACGCGCTGTCCCGGTGCCCACTTTCGCTCTCTCGTGACAATACGTCCACCGCATCGCGTTCGAATGACTCTGACACCCAGCTTGCCTCACAACACGTATCGCTCGCATCGCTGGATCCAATGCAGCTATCTTCGAACTCCGATTTACGTTCACTTCAGCTGGCAGATTCCTACTGTCGGTCTTTCATTGATCGCCTTCGCGGTGTCACTAAACCACCCAACAGCCGCTTGCGACGCCAGCTTCGACAATTTCGCCTTGAGGACGGTGTGCTTAAGCGCTACATTTACCATCCCACCGGTAACAAGTGGGTGCCAGTTCTTCCCCGCTGCCTTCGTCTTCGAGTTTTGGAAGCATTCCACGATGATATTGCTGCCGGTCATCTAGGCTTCCACAAGACCTACGATCGCATCAAGACGCGCTGCTTCTGGCCTGGCTTGTCCACAACGGTGGCCAAATACGTGGGCTCGTGCGCGTTGTGTCAGCACCGCAAGCGATCCACATCCCCGCCTGCTGGTTTCCTTCAGCCTCTTCCCTGTCCCACCACACCATTCGAATTTGTCGGAATAGACTTGTACGGTCCTTTGCCGTTGACACCTTCCGGTCACCGTTGGATCGTCACTGCAGTCGACCATCAAACAAGATACGCCGAGACTTCACCTCTTCATTCTGCTACCGCCACAGAAATCGCCAATTTTTTCTTGAACTCCATCGTCTTGCGCCACGGAGCCCCTCGCGTCCTTTTGAGTGACCGTGGCAAAGCCTTCCTTTCCAAGGTCCTGGATGAAGTCCTGCAGGCGTGCAATACAGTGCATAAAACCACTTCTACATACCATCCGCAAACGAATGGCCTTACCGAACGCTTCCACCGAACACTCTCTGACATGATATCGATGTACTTGCATCCTGACCACAAAAATTGGGATAACATTTTACCGTTTGTCACCTTCGCATACAATACTGCGGGTACAACGATCAACTGGCTACAGCCCGTTTTTTCTCGTGTACGGCCGATCTGCCTCCTCGGTCTTCGACACGGCATTTTTTCTTTGCACCGGCTCCAAGCAGTACCTCGCTCCCAGAAGAGTTCGCAGCCCGAGTCACACAATGCCGTGAAATTGCTCGCAAAAACACAGAAGCAACCCAAAAGGAGAGAAAACATCGCTGTGATAAAAAACGACGCGACGTGGCCTTTAATGCTGGCGATAAGGTTTTACTATGGACCCCGGTTCGAGCGTCGGGCCTTTGCGAGAAATTTCTTCACCGGTATGTTGGCCCATACACCGTTGTACGACAGACATCTCCAGTTAACTACCTCGTCACCCCACTTCAGTCTGTCACTGACCGCCGTCTGCGCAGCACGGAAATAGTTCACGTCTCACGCATGAAGCCTTTTGTTACTCGTTCGGCCGATCTCTGACTGGCGGCCAGGTTGGCCGCTTCGCAGAGGGGGGGGGGGGAAATTGTAAGCACATTCCAAGCATTTGATCGTTCTCACTTGCACATACCCATCATCATCGTCCTCTCTCTTGGGGGTGTTGTTCTGAGCCGAGCCAGACATCGCAGAATAAACGCTTCTGCTCGCCCTGCCTGCTCGCCGTACCTAGTCTGCCTGCGTCTTTCAATATATATATATATATTATATAGTCCAGTAGATCCTCCGTGAGCGGTCACAACGTGGTTTATTTCGACATTTTGGCCTAGAGTCTGGCCTTAATCAGGATTAAAGATACAGTTTGTTGGGTGCTCAGCTTTATACAATATATATATATATATATAGATATATATAGATATATATATATATATATATATATATATATATATATATATATATATATCAAACCTTACAACATTAACGTCGAAAGCCCAGCAACGCAAAGAAAAAACTCCAGCGGCGCTCCGGACAGCCACTAGACCTCAAACTAATGAAAAAAAAATGACGTTTAAATGTTTCAGTGTTCAAAATGTGATTGCGACACTGCATCGAGCATGAACAGCAGCTCAATATGAGCTAATATATAGATGTTATCATCTACTAAATCAATGAAAGCTCTATAACAATATTAAAATTTATAGAGCCCTATGACTCCATAGAAAGAAGTTATATGGACACTCGATGGGTTATGGCTGAAGCCGCCATGTTTCGCGTAAACTATAAGCTTGTAACATTACCGCGTGTGAAACTGCGCAAGCTGGGGTGATCAGCGCCTCTCAAGCAGATATTAAACCAGGCGGCTGTCACTTGGAGGGTGTGCGCGCGGTAGCATCCCACCCCGTGTTAGACCTGCCCAGGGGTGCAAACAGCTAAAATAAAGTTTGGAGCAATTTTTCGGAGCAGAAAAATATTACTTTTGGAGCACTAAAATCTAAATGTGGAGCAGGTTGCGGGAAAAAAATTTTCTTATGAAAGATCAAATTTGCAGTACGAAAAATAAGGCTAACATTTAAACAAACATATGTACAAAACATTCAACCCACCTAAATCATGCATAGTGAACATGAGCACTGCTATGTCAATAAAATAGCATTCTAAATTACTCCACTGAGCAAACAACGGCGCGAAGTCCACATTAACATTTGCCATGCCTGCGGAATCTTTCGACAGACTCTGCGAATTCAAATGTGGCTCTGCCAAGTTGGCACCCTTGAAATTAATGAGATTCATAAAACCAAGGTGTAGGGATGGCAAAAGAAAAAACTGGCGCACAAGGTTTTCTTTTGGGGGGGGGGGGGGGGTAGAAGTGCCATTCGTTGCTCCAAATGATTGCCAGCCACTCTTTTAGACGCCACCAATCGCAGCAGTACTCATAATTATGTGGTGCATACACGCATGAGTAATTTAACAAGTATGCTGCGTTCCATGACTAACACTAATTAACGGGAAGAAGAGCCACCTGCATAGCGTTCACCGTAGACACCGCCGTCACCGCTGCGACGCAGCTATAGCGTCGCGAGGAACCACGAAGAACGTGGCACCGTTTTTTTCTTCGCGGTGTGCCGACAAGACGCCGGGTGAAGACTTCGAGGGCTCGGCGCCCTACAGGTACGAGGTTCCGTTATCAAAGATTTGGCTAGTACGCGACCACTACGGTGGTTGGTAGCCATCGCCACGAGCCTTATGCTCGTCCAAGTGCGTTAAACCACATGAGTGATACTTCAGGACACAATGAAAAGCCTGGGGGCTTACAGGTGCGTCCAAGCATCATAAAGCCGGCACGTTTGCAAATTCACAATCGCGAAATGGCTCCAGCGAGCACAGCAGCATTGGAAGACGATGAAGCTGAGAGCAAGAAGCCTCGCTTAGAAGAGAATCTTCTCGACGATAAAACGTCAGCTTATCACCTAAGTGATGAAGAAGACATGGGCGAAGATGAACCATTTACGTTGGTTACTTATAAAAAGAAACGAGCAGAGGGTATCCCAGTCGGCTTTCGTCAACAGCTGAAGGTGCTAGCTTCTGGAAACGTGAACCCCAATCGAGTGTCAGCTGAAGTAGTTTCCGCTGCTAAAGAAAAAGTGCAGTCATTCAGAACGACCAGAGATGGAAGCTTTAGTGTCAGCGTTGCTTCCTTAAGTTCAGCTAAGCGACTTCTGATGCTTTCAAATGTAGGTGGCCTGGAAGTTAAGCCTTTCATCCCAGAGTCATACACTCGGAACGTTGGGAAAGTAAAACATGTTCCTCTGCAGTATTCAGACGAACAACTCCTAGAGTTCAGGGTAAATTGGTGTGCGCAAAAAACAGACAAACGACGGCAGAGAAGAGACAGGGACAAGCGCAGACTTTCAACTAAATTTAATTCTTCGTCAACCTTCATATTTACAGTCGCAGAACATAGTCTATGTTTTGACTATGTTCTGCGACTGTAAATATGAAGGTTGACGAAGAATTAAATTTAGTTGAAAGTCTGCGCTTGTCCCTGTCTCTTCTCTGCCGTCGTTTGTCTGTTTTTTGCGCACACCAATTTACCCTGAATTATGAACCAACTCGCCCAGCTACAAGTTTTATTGAACTCCTAGAGTACTTGAGAGATGCAGGGGTTATATCGGCGCGACGGCAAATAAAATACTACCGCCAGGAAGATGGAGGAGTAACGACGCGTCCACTTCACTCAGTGATCCTGACTTTTCGAGATGACCGCCCGATTCCAGGAAGAATCTACTTAGGATTCACCAGTCACCCAGTGGAAGAATATCTTGGTCCAGCACTTCGGTGCTATAACTGCCAGCGATTCGGACACATGGCGAAAAGTTGCCGTAACACACGCCGGTGTAAGATCTGCTCAGAAGAACACCATCATAAGGAGTGCAAGTCTGTTCTTCAGCCTAAGTGTGCAAACTGTGCAGGTAATCACGCTGCCTCATATTCAGGCTGCCCGCAAAGTAAAGCTGCTGCAAAAATGCGTCGGCATGAGCTCATCCATGGAAGAAAACCGCGCCCCAATGAACCATCTCCAAACCTTGAGATTGTTCATCCTGTACGTGATCCACCTCAGCGGCCACCGCAACAACAGCCGACAAGCACGCCAAGAGAACCGCCAAGAGAGACGCCTAGAGCACACTCGAGAGACCACTCACGAGAAGTACCTTCAAGTAACCCAACCTACGCGTCAAAGCTACCAACGCCCACGGGACCTCTGCCGGAAAGTAGCAAAACCAACAGTGCCAGTGTTCGCCCCAACTACAACATCGAAACGCCACGTCATTCTCAACAGGCCTCAGAAAATCAACCATTCAATGGAGACCGTGCCTCTGCATCAGTCATGCAACTGATTCTGCTTTTCGCAGCACTTAAGGCAATCCTGTCTGCTCTACCGGAAGCAAACAACCTGCCAGAAGTAAAAGCCCTGCTGCCTCTGGAAGCACTACTGTGTCAACAATCCGGGTCAAACCTGCGACAAGTAACATATGAATAAGCGCTACAAAGATGTCTCCATATACCAGTGGAATGCCAATGGTCTTCGAAGAAAGTGTGATGACTTCCGTAAACTCCTTCTGCAGTATAATTTTCCAATACTTTACATCCAAGAGGCAGTAATGAATGATGATTTCCGCCTCTTCAACTACGTGATATATAAGTCATCTCGTCGAAGTGGTCCTAGCAGAGTACATTTGTGCGTCAGCAAGGACCTACCTTCTCATCAAGTTAACTCAAGTGATTCGGACTTCCCGGAATTCGTCGCTTGCAAAGTATCCTTTGGTGAGCAGTGCGCAACAGTGATCAATTTTTACCTACAACTTTCAAGCCGCATTTCTGTGGAAGAGCTAACAAACATCTTTAACATTTCTAATTCATATACGTTTATATGCGGAGACTTTAATGCGCACAACATAATCTGGGGTAGTGATCGATGTGATGCACGTGGGAACATTGTTGAGTGTGCCGCAGACAAATGCAATTTGACAATTTTAAATGACGGCTCCCCAACTTTTCTCCGAGGGCATAATTACTCTAGTTGCATCGATGTAACCTTGTGTTCCCAAGATCTAGTGAATGGTGTGGTATGGACAACGGATGTAGAAACACGTAGGAGTGACCATTTTCCCATTCTAATAAGTCACCCCTACTTGCGAAAAGACGACACCAGACGCTACAGCAAACTGACGAACTGGAAAGCTTTTCGGCACCACCTAACAAACCAAAATAGTGAACTCACGACAGTTGAAGGGTTTACTGAATTTCTGCAAGATAATGCGAATAAATGTACAAAGAAAGTCCCGATTCCAAAAGACTATGCTGCAGTCGATGGAGAGTATGAACATCTAAGAGCCATCAGACGACGTTCAGAAAGGGCATATCGACGCAGCGGAAGTTTAGAAGCATACAAAAATGCACAGAAAATCCACAGTGTAATGCGCAGACGACTAGAAAATTTAGGTAAACGACGCTGGCGTGATTTCTGTGGCACGCTCTCTCCCCACACACCTGTTCCAAGAATTTGGCTTGTAATTCGAGCACTTAGTGGCCCTGTATCACAGAGCTTCCCATTTCGTGCTCTTGCTGTAGCTTTGGACAAACCGGAAGCTGTGGTAGCAGATGAATTTTGTCAACTTATCAGTAGGCCCGCCGCATCACAATGTGCCTTATTTGATAATTCTGTCGCGTTAGCCAGCCAGAAAATTAATGCTTGCTTTTGGGCCCAGCATCCTCAGCTAGACCCTGTATTTACGTTAAGGGAGCTGCATTGTGCTATAGCATCATGTCGTCAAAAATCGGCCTCTGGACCGGACGGCATTACGTACAATATGCTAAAGAACCTTGGGCCCACAGGCACAACTATTCTCTTAGATATTTACAATAATCTATGGACGCAAGAAATTGTACCCGAGTCTTGGAAGTCTGCTCGCATCATTCCGATCTTAAAACCGGCTAAGACACCCTTGAACCTTGAATCCTTCCGTCCAATCAGTCTGACAAGCTGTTTATGTAAGGTAATGAAAAAAATTATTGATGCGCGACTTCAATGGTGGTGCAACAGAACTGGTGTATTCTCCAACTACTTGACAGGTTTTAGGAAACAGAGATGCACAATGGATGCAATACTGGACCTAGTAACGTATGTGGAGCATGAACGCGCCTGTGGTAGTTCGACGGTCGCAGTGTTCTTGGACATCAAAAGGGCATTGACACAGTCAGTCACACTCATGTTCTGCTGAGTATGTTGGAACACGGACTGTCCGGCAGGTCTTTGCGGTGGGTATCCAAATTTTTATCAGGTCGTAAAATATTCATTCAGACGAGCGAAGGAAAAAGTGCAGAACACGACGTCAGACAGGGAGTGCCACAAGAAGCGTACTCAGCCCTTTTCTTTTCAACTGTGTTATGGCTGATTTAGCTAAAAGACTGCCTTCCAGGTTGAAATACTCCTTATATGCAGATGATGTGTGCATTTGGGCATCTGGCACGGACATACGGTTAATTCATATTGCATTGCAAGACGGAATAAATATTATCAACTTTTTAAAAGAAAGAGGAATGATTCTATCGCACGCAAAGACAGCTGTATTGCCCTTCACCCGTAAGAAGTTAAAGAACTTCATTCTCAATTTAGAAGAAGAACCACTAATGATTGTGACACAGCATCGATTTCTCGGAGTAATACTTGATAGGCAGCTATCATGGGCACCTCACATAAAGAAACTCAAAAACGAGGTGAATACGCTAGTGAATATACTCCGCAGAATTGCTGGGACATCATGGGGCGGATCTGTATCATCCATGCTCGCTGTTCACAATGCTTTAATACGACAAAAAGTTGTATATTCTGCAGCAGTGTTACACGGCCTTTCCCGCACTTCAGAGGAGCGACTTCAAAGACTATTAGCTAGGGGACTGCGCGTCTGCATAGGTGTTCCACGAGCGACTTCAAGCAGCCTTGTCATAGCAGAGACTCGACAAACCACCCTTTCCAGTCATGAGAACAATTGAAACATGCCGCCATTTTTTTCGCTTACAGACACAACACAGGGACCACCCATTGGCGCTGGAGATTTTACTAAGAGATAAAAGCAATGCTCATAACGAAGTACAGAGTAATGTACATATATTACCCAGACATGAATTTTGGAACTCTGAAATGGTTTATCCTCCATGGGTGCTTGTTATGCCAAGCATTGAATTCTCAGTGGGATGGCATTATTAGAAAAAGAGACATGTTCATCCAAGCTGCTCAACAACTAGCGCTTTATCAGATACACATGCGGTATCCAGGGTACATACATATTTACACAGATGGCTCAAGTACTACAACGTCTTCAACATCGGCATTTATCATACCACAGCTCAATATTCAGGAATCATTTAAATTATGCCGCACGACGTCATCTACAACATCTGAGCTTTTCGCTATTCTGTATGCTCTAAAGTTTATAAACTCGGTAGCAGACGCTAGAAAATGGGTACTTTTCAGTGACTCACAGGCCGCATTAAGATCACTCTCCAGTACAAACAGGACAGTAATAAGTGATAGTATGACATACGAAACGCTGAAGGAGCTCACTAAAGCAAAGAAGGCGCAACATGAGATCAAATTCCAGTGGATACCTGGCCACTGTAACATTCCTGGAAACACAGCTGCCGATGAAGCAGCACGACAAGCACATCGTAAAGACGTTACTGTTTCTTTACCGATTTCGAAAAATAAATTGCGTAGTATTATAAAGAATACAACTTTCAGAATGAGCAAAACTGCTTGGTTTGACCAAAGTACAAAGAGCTGCGATTTATATCACATCGATCCATTTATTGAATTCAAAATTACGCTGGCATTAGATAGAAGGATGGAAACTCTAATTCACCGATTGAGGCTAGGCACCACATACACAAAACATTTTTTGCACAGATCGGCAGAGCTGAAACTCCCGAATGCGATTGTGGATTTATAGATGAAGACGTATGTCACCTTCTCATAGACTGTCCACATCATGACACGCCAAGACGCCGTCTTAAAAGCGAACTGTTCGCATTGGACCACAGACCATTTAGCATGAAAAAACTTCTGGGCCCGTGGCCAACTGGAGTTTTACAGTCCCACGCTTTAAAAGCATTAACACGTTTTTTACAAGACAGTGGGATTGCTGACAAGTATCAACAAAGAACAAGCTTCATTGTAATACATGTACTTATTAAATACAGTATCATGTGACACCCATCACGTGTGTGTAGTGAAATGAATCACGTGTCGACTATTATGTACATACGAGCGAATGCATCTTTATAAGGACCAGACGTGTGCTTTGTTGTTTTGTTGTTGTGTTTTGTGTTTGTTGTTTGTGTTTTGTTGTTTCGAGAGACTTCTTCCAATGACTTTCAAACATTTACTTACCATTGTGACATGTACGTATAAGTGTGTCCTTTGCATATCTGTGCCTGAGTTTTCTATTTTCCATGCACTGCTCTGTATGTTTTGCTTCAAGATACGTGTTCAAGTTCAATCAACGGCTAAGGAGTAGCCGGCGCCATAATGGTGCGCCACATCTCCTTATATATCATATCAATAAAGAAACACTAATTAACAGCCCCTTCCAAATAACAACAGTTTGCCGCGGGACACCACCGTACTGCGGCAAAGGTGGCTTAAGCAGTGCTCTGCGCCGTTAAGAACAAGGTCAAAAAATTTTCGAACCGCTACAACCTCCACTCCTCCCCCCCCTTACACAGTCTATTTCCTTGACGATGGGGTTTGGTTCAGGACCCAGCTTCTTGGCTTACTTGCAAGGCGAACAACTTCAGGTGAGATGCCGAAACCAGGAAGTTCACCAACAGGCGCCGCGCAGTGCTGCTGACGCGGGAAGATGCCGAATGATACAGGCTGCCGTCAAACGCTGAAGCAGAGAGAAAACACCCCGCCCGTCTTTAACGAGCATGAAATGACGAGTGGGAAGGGGGGTCATTCGAGTGGCAGCTGTGAAGTTGGATTCTAAAAGCGTGGTTGCGATGCTGGCACGTGGCTCGTAGACCAGTCTACGTCATGAGCTCCCAACGGGAAGAGATGGTGCGATAAAAGCATTTCGCCCTGGAGCGGTCATTATTCTCACACCAGTGTTTTGTAGATTGTCACTATGTCGGATCCAACAGAGTTAGCTGTCAGCCTTCGTATTATCAGGGGGTCTTGATGTTGACGAAGGCAGCATTTGCTGTTTTCATGAGTGACCTTTTAAAGACGGTAGTCTTTCTTGGGGTACTTCTACGCAAGAATTTTGTGCCGTTGTCAGATAGGAAAGAAACCCGGCGCCCGGAGTCACTTTGTCCCAGAGTCTCACGTAACCCATCAACCCATCATCATCCATACCTATGTCCTGATACTTCCCCCCCCCCCCTATGGTCGTGTGAGAGGTAAGATTTGTTTTGGGCAGATGGCCACACCCTGGCAAGGGGGCCACCTCTCGGCGTCAGGCGCCAAACAGACGCGGCCCGCCTCCCGGCGTACAAAGCGGCACAAGACAGAGAGACCCAACAAAGGGACTACTCAGTAACTTTGGTCACGACACACAAAACAAACGTATCCTGGCAAGGTGGGCCATCGCAGCACAGGGGGCGCTGCAATCACGGCCTGCCTCTTTACCGCTAGGGCCCAGCGAGACACAATCTTTCCCTTGAGGACTACGAAACTACTGTTTGGTGCACAAGCCAATGCTGCTCACAACGTACCCAGGTAAACCAACACGGCCAAAGGGTGGCTTAGTCCTTCACGGAAAAGGGAGCCATCCTCTGCCTCGCCGAGTAGAGTCGCCGGGCACAGAGAAGCAGCCAACACGGACCTAACGGGTAAAGCCCGACAAGGTGACAGGATTACCATAGCGCATGCAAGACTCAGCCGAACAACCACACAAGCTACACTCAGAGGCGACCGGCTCACTGGACTGGGTCAGGGAGTATTCGTCTGTCTGTCCATTTCTCTGTCTGTCGAAACGATACCACAGAACACCTACCAGACGATACCCGCAACAGTGAAAGTCCAACCCGACCCGCAGCGCCCACCAATATTGCTCAAGTTTCAGCATTCATACTTGCACAATTGTCAATATAAAAGCAATTATTGCACATATCTGAGGCACAATAACAACACGCCAATATTTTGTGGTGTGTATCCTTATACTAGAAATTGCATGCATAAATAATTCTAAGGACCGTAGCGTTTATCACGCTGCGCTGACAATGAAAAAGGCAAGTGTTTCCAACGTTTCGCTAAGACGACACGGGTGGTACTAACCCGTCGCTTTGCGTTCTACACCTTGTCTCCTCCGAGACGGGCGCGCACACCGCGCGCTTGCTCTCAAGATAATTTTGAGATAGCGCTCACGTCTTACGTGCCCCGATGCGCTCATTCGCCTCCACTTTCTAGCCACCGAAGCACTCTAACGCAGCGCCTCCAGAATACCATTCACCAATTTTCTCGCGCAGAACGCCACATAAGCGTTTCGTTCGCTCTCTCCAGACACAAGACTGTCGTCTTTCGACGACATTTGCAGTGAGACATGCAGATACGGCGCCAATTTATTATTTGGGCATATCTGTGCTGGGAAAACGAAACGTCACTCAGCAAGATATACACACTGTACACTGATAGCAGCGCATATAGAGCGTCGGCGGTCTGTAATCTGCCAAGAAGGGAAGTGCTCGGCACTTATACATGTGCAATCGAAGATATTGCCACGTTCCTTTCCTCAAGTTTTCTTATCGTCCTGTAACACAGTTCAGCGAAAACCACGCCTACGGTGTTAGAGAAGCTTCGAGGCTGTAGTAGATTGTTTTTTGAAGACCCACTTCATGAACCTTTCAGATTATTCTGGAACCTACGTCGCCGCTAGCGATAACGCTAGAATGTTCGATGGCAATTACGTTATAAATGCCGACACACTTCACCGCTTGTCAGTTGATCGGCGGCCGATGCTCTGCTCACTGCTATCAGTGCCATTGTCTTGCTGTAATCTGGCTTTTCTTTTACGTGGCCACAAGTTCGGCCAATTAAATAATTTTTTTTATTTGGAGGAGGCGTTTCTATATAGCTTTGTCAGCGCTACGACTCTGACATCTGGTGGAGGTGCCTCCCGGCCCATGTACCGGACGCCACCCTCCAACCGGGAGCCATGCCCACACCCTCAAGGGGACATCAGCGCCGACGCGAAGCAGCGAGCCAACCCGAAACTGAGAGGCCCGGGCTATTGAAATACCTCGAGTGCCGCACTAGCGTTGTCGCAAGAGTATTCAGGCAAGGTCTGGCGCCATTTTTCTTGAAAAACAACGTCCTCATAAAGAACTTTTCACCGGCCAGAGCCAGCTACCTTATAGCGAACCTTCGGCAATGCGACCAGAAATTTTGCAGGCCCTTCACGACAACCCAGAGGCTGGCCACCTTGGTTTTTCCCGCACGCTCGCGAGAATACAAGAAAAATACCGCTGGCCACGCCTTGCCGCCGACGGTGCTTATTACGCGAGGACATGCCAGCACTGCTAGCAACGCAAGACACCGCTGACAAGACCAGCAGGACTTCTGCAGCCCATCGAACCACCTCGCTGACCGTTCTAGCAAATAGGCATTCGGCCGCTCTCGGCGTCAGCTGTCAGAAACAAATAGATCGTCGTAGCTACCGACTGCTTCACCCGCTACGCCAAGACAAAAGCCCTGCCCAAAAGTATATAGTGCATCAAAGGTAGCCAAATTCTTTGTCAAAAACATCGTCTTGCGTCACGGCACCCCTAAGGTCCTCATCATCTACAGAGGTACGGCATTTACTGCCGAGCTAACCCACACGATTTTCGCGTAGAGTCAGACAAGCCACCGCCGCATACGACAGCTTACCACTCACAGACGAATGGCCTCACCGAGCGCCGAAACAAGACCATCGCCAACATGCTGGTCATGTACGTCGACGTCGAACACAAGACATGGGATGCCATCCTTCCATACGTGACCTTCGCATACAACACCGCTGTTCAAGAAACAATGCTTATGACGCCGCACAAACTGGTCTATGGAATGACCCGGCAACGAAACTTGATGCCATGTTACCCAATGTCACTGACAAAGAAAACCTCGATGTGAAGGAGTACCTTCAGCACGCCGAAGAGGCCCGACAACTCACCCGACTCCGCATCAAGAACCAACAGATGACGGATAGCTGCCGTTAAAATCTTCGACAAGAAAGCTGTCTTCCGACCAGGCCACACTAATATCTGAGATGCAGAGGCTTAAAACCCAGCTAACAAGTACAAACAACACTATCACTAATCTAAGCACCCACCTCACAGAGTTAGAAAAGCATTGCCAAAATCTTCTAGCTCTCCGAACAGAAGTTGACGCCCTTAACCCTAAGGCTGGTCAACTAACCCATTGTATGTGTGACATTGAAGAGCGCCTTGACGACCTCGAGAACCGTTCCCAACGTAACAACTTAATATTTAACGGGTTTTCTGAAACCAACCCGAAGGAAACATACGCTCAATCGGAACAAATAATCATTAACCACTGTCTCGAAAGCTTTGGTCTTACAGTCGAGACTAAAGATATAGAGCATGCACATCGTCTACGACGTTACAGCACTAACCGGAAACGACCCATTATCGTTAAGCTTTCATCCTTCAAAACTAAAGAATCTATCCTTTCGAACGGCCCAAAACTAAAATGCACCAATTTCAGCATTGGCGAAGATTTCACGCATCCAGTTCGAACTGCACGAAAACAGCTTGTTACCTTTGCTAGGAGCAAATACGTACCATTTTCATTACGCTTCAAAACCCTGCACATTGTAGCACAGCGATATATCTTTGACAGTGCCGCAGGAATCGTCAGAGCTGTATCGTAGGGATCATGTCGCCGTCAGCAAGCACGTCATCAGCCCTGTACAAACACAAGAGCAAACCTGTCATTTTCTGTACTTTATACTAGCATACGTAGTCTTCTTCCCAAGCGCCTGTCCCTGTCTAATCAAATACAATCATCCAGCGGTAGTGTACTGATACTAACAGAAACATGGCCCAGTGACGACATTTCAGATACAGAGGCACTGGCCGACTTGCCAAACTTTAACGTCTTTCATCACGACCGCGAATATGCACGTGGCGGAGGCGTACTCATCGCCACTAAAAAAGAACTATCATGTTCTCTAATTAACACATCTTCGCAACTACAATCATTATGGGTAATATGCCGTGCCCCTCCCGAAGCAATAATACTTGGCGTATGCTGTAGGCCCCCTCGAACTGATCCAGACTACGCCCGCAAACTTAACGAAATATTATCCCAGCTAACTAATGAACACCCTAACGCATGTATTCTGCTTTATGGGGATTTCAACTTTCCCTCCATTAATTGGCTAAATCCGGCTTCTCCAACCTCGGGAAATACCGAAGCAAGAAAGTTTGTCGATGTTTGCCTCAACTTTGACCTCATCCAACAGGTAACCGAACCAACGCGCGTCACTACTGAATCCTCAAACATTATGACCTGGTACCAGCAAATAGCCCCGAAAGCTTGAAATATATTGTATACTTACGTGAAATTAGCGATCACAAAGTTATTCATACCATAGTTTACTTCACCCCAAAAATACGCCTCATTTTCCACAAAACAATTCACTTGTATGATAAGCGTAATTATGAAATTTTTAATCATGAATTACGAGATTCTCTACCATACTTCGGATTCAATCTCGGTTCCTGTTCTCTCAATGACAGCTGGCTAATGCTTAAGGACAAGATAACTGACTCGACTAATAAATTAATCCCCACAGTGAGCTTTGCCAATACAAATAAGCAATGGTTTTCCGAAAGCTTGAAAACACTCGAAAAATTAAAAAATCGCCTCTTCTGAGCTGCGAAGTATAATGATAATGTGTGCGCATGAGGCAAGTACTATTCTCAGGAAGACGCTTATTATGCTGAAATTATAAAAGCGATACAGACATTCTATCACAATGATGCATCTAAAATTCTGAAATCTAACCATAGAAAATTCTGGGAAATCATAAACCTACAACTAACACGAGATATCACGCTTACAAACGATAAAAATGAAGATGTAAACGACACTGTTTGTGCCAATACCTTTAACATCGCGTTCTCATCCGTGTTCACTAAAGAAGACAACGTACTGTTTCCTACACCACCTACTACGACATTACCAGTGATGCCCCCTGTTATGTTTTCCGTTGGTGGCATTTCATCACTCATTGACAAAACAAAACTTTCATCATCGGCTGGCGTAGACCATATTAACTCCAAATTGTTAAAAAATACTAAGGAAATTATTGCAGTGTAGTTTTTCGATGATATTCTCATTGTCACTCGAAACAGAAATTTTACCAGATGACTGAAAGGAGGAAAATGTCATTTCCGTGCACAAATCAGGTAAGAGACAGTCCCCCCTAAATCATCGACCCATTTCTCTAACAAGCGTCCCTT
Organism: Rhipicephalus annulatus; assembly: GCA_013436015.1. NCBI lineage: Eukaryota > Metazoa > Arthropoda > Arachnida > Ixodida > Ixodidae > Rhipicephalus > Rhipicephalus annulatus. Next base: position 30,759 of record WOVY01009771.1, on the reverse strand, counting down.
GCAAAATCATGGAACATGTCATATACTCTCACATAATGCACGTCCTTGACACCAACAATTTCTTTTATTCTTCCCTGCGCGCATTTCGTAAATAATTATCTTGTGAAACCCAACTTGCTTTATTTATTCATGATCTATATTCTACTCTCGACCGTCACTTTCAGACCAATGCAATCTTTCTCAACTTCGCAAAAGCCTTTGATCAGGTACCACACAAACGCCTACTGGTAAAACTTGCCAAGCTGAACCTACACCCTAACATTCTTGCATGGATCACACAATTTCTTACTAACCACTGCCAGTTTGTCTCCATTAAAAATACACATTCTGGCTTCCTCCCAGTAACATCCGGCGTCCCCCAAGGATCTGTACTCGCACCCCTCTTGTTCCTAATATATATTAACGATCTTCCCGTTCATGTATCTTCCCATATTCGTTTATTTGCAGACGACTGTGTCATCTATGGCACAGTTACTAACATTTCTGATCAAACTGCACTCCAACAGAATCTTAATCTCGTGAAACAGTGGTGTGATCTTTGGTCAATGAAGCTTAATCCCATTAAATGCAAACTCATCTCATTTCAACGCCAGCATAATCTTTTATCATTCTCATACGTAATCTCTAACTCCACTATTGGACAAGTTCAGACATATAAATACCAAGGCGTCACCTTATCATCTGACATTTCCTGGAACGCACACATCAACATCATATCATCCGCGAACAGATCCCTCGGTTTCCTAAAGCGTCATTTGCATCACGCACCAGAAGACATAAAACTTCTGGCCTACAAATCACTCATCAAACCTAAACTAGAATATGCAGCGCCCATCTGGAGCCCGCACCAGATATACCTAATAAATGAAATAGAATCTGCACAAAATCATGCCACTAGGTTCATTCATTCTTCATATTTATACGACATAGGCATATCATCCCTAAAACGTGACATTAATGTTGCTAATCTTTCTGTGCGTCGCCGCATCGCCAGCCTCTGTTTGATTCACAAATTTTTTCACAGTTCCCTCAATCAAGCACCTTACATCATCCTACCGACGCACATATCTCACCGCACGACCCATTCTTATTCAATCGCACGCGCGCGCACTACTACTTTTGCTGTTTCATTTTTTCTTTGCACAGCAGTGGACTGGAATGGCCTTCCCCGTGACATTGCAGCCATCACATGTTCATCAACGTTTGCGCAAAACATAAATGCATATTGTTTGTCAGAAGATCACTCTCTGTAACCTGCATTTGTTAACCCGCCTTTTATGTAATATCCCCTCAACGGGGTCTTTGAGGCAATAAAGTGAAATGAAGCGAGGACGTTTCGTGGAATACCAGCCCGGTGATTGTGTTTGGGTATGGAAGCCGATACAACGCTGACGTGGACTCAGTGAAAAGCTTCTGTGACGGTACTTTGGATCATACAGGATAACTGCGCACATCAGCTAACTCGATTACGAGGTTGTCCCTGATGGTATCAAAACTCTCAATGACCCCAATCACGACCTGAAGTCGTCCATGTCGCGCGCCTCGAGCCGTTTCGTGCGCGTTAACGACTGTATTTTGTTGTAGTTGTTGTTACTGCTGTATTGTAATTTATTACTTGTACTTTCTCGGATTATTTTGCACTTTCACCTGGTGTTAAAGTATCGGGACGATGCCTTTTTCAGAAGGGCGCAGTGTCACGTTACTTTCCTCAAGTTTATCGCCCCGTAACACAGTTCAGCGCAAACCGCGCCTAAGGTGTTAGAGAAGCTTTGAGGCTGTAGTAGATCGTTTTGTTAAGACCCACTTCGTGAACCTTTCCGATTATTCTGGAACCTACGCCGCCGCTAGCAATAACGCTAGAATGTTCGACGGCAAGTGTATAAATGCCGACACGCTTCGCCGCTTGTCAGTCGATCGACGGCCGACGCTCTGCTCGCTGCTGTCAGTGCCAGTGTCTTGCTGTAATCTGACTTTTACGTGGCCACAAGTTCGGCCAATTAAATAAACACTTTTGATTTGGACAAGTCGCCTCTACCTTTATCAGCGTCACAACTTCGTGACAATATTCCAGCATTATTGCTAGCAGCCGTAGTATATAGGTGCTCTGTGCCGTAGCACGCGTAATGCATAGTGTTCATGTGATGTCACTTCTGCCGTTGTCGCCCTCTCCCGCCCTGCCTGGGTACCTTCCCTGGGTACCTACAGTAGTTCGCGGGCTGCAGCGCGGTTTGTTGGGGCTCATCATTTGTTGCTGTGTACGATGTTGAAAGGGAAGCATCGTTTTTTTTTTTTGTAGCTCATCGGATCAGGAAGGCCTCGCTTGTTCACTCAATACAAGACCAGAAAATCAAGATGTGCGACACGTATACCAACCAACGCGTACACTGGCTGCCCGCCACGACCTACGAGGGCCTATTATCTCGCTTTCACTAAAACACTACAAATTGCGTGGCCCAAGAACAAGTGAAAGCCCAAAGTCTCTCGAGCCGCAATTTTAAGAGTGGATGAGCGAAGCGCAGCAGCTCCCATCAAAAACAAGTCGTGCAGAGCTAGGTGAGTTTACAAGAGATATATTATTTTAATTAATATATTTTTGCGACCCACGCCACCAAAGTTTTGTGTAGAACAACAATATTGAATAGGCTTTAAGGTTACAAGGTACTTAATGTCTGTGCAAAGTTGTTTTACGTTCTAATGAATAGTGCATGAATAATTATTACTTGAAGTCGACAATTTACGGCTCCACATGTTCAGGCATTACCGATGAAGTGACAAAATTGTCCAAGCTGAAACTCTGAAGTTTTTATTATTCAAGCAGCAAGCCTTTGTCTGGATTTTTATAAAGAGAAAATTGTCCTAAGGTAATTAGAAAAATTGTAGGACGGCAGTGAATTTACCTCATTTTTTCTGATTGCCAGTTTCCTAGAAACTTGAGTTGAAATGCATGGCGCAAGGTTGCCAATGAGAAGAACGAGAAGATACAAAAGAAGCGCCATTTTTGTGGCGCTCTTTCTGTCTCTTCTCGTTCTTCTGATTGGCAACCTTGTGCCACGCATTTCAACTTAATATTACCAACTGGCGCAACATAAAGTACTGTTAAGCTTCCTAGAAACTTACTTTTATTTTTCCTTTATAGGCCGATTCACAACAAGTATTGCACATTAGCAGGACCATGTCATGTCTTATAATTACTAGTGCTTACTAATTTTGCAAAGCCGCGCTTGCAACAACAGATTTTCAAAAATAGTAAATCTTGCAAATACTTTTTTTTGGTGGTGGCCCCATCTGTGAAAAAAAAAACCATGAGCCTGTCTCGCGTCAGCTGCGAGGTTTGTCAAAAGTGACGCCGCTAAACATGACTGCTGCCGAAACACGTACGAGTTATTTCTCCAGACGTCAGAGTTTAGCTCAGTGGCGAAATCTAGCCACTACGTTTTCAGTGCACTAAAATGCAGAATGTAACCACGCGGAGCTGCAAAAAAAAAAGAAAAGAAAGAAAGAGAGAGAGTGACAGAACGAAAGGAGGGAAGAAAGCGTGCCACATTCCTGACGAGGAGGTTAAGTAGCCAATGAGCCGAGGATTCCAGGACCAGCGTAGTTGCTCGCTTTTGTAGTCAGGAGACCGTAGAAGCGTTTCAAGCACACAAGAAACTTTACCTAGCCTTGAGATTCGTAGGACATTACGTGGTAGTCAGCTTTCCCTTCGCGGGGAGGGGACAAATGTTTGGCAGTCCGTGTTCGACTATTTCACGCGAGACCGGTTGAACGATGGTATAACAACGAAACCTTTTCGAGGGACTAGTCTGCTCATAAGCGAAGGGGTGGTGACTTCTGGACGCTCGCCATGTTTTTTGCGGGGTCAGAAGGCCGAACAGCTCTGATAGGGTGGCTGAAATGGTGAGGTGTGATGAGCGGGGCGCTTTTCTCTTGTCGGAGAGGGTCACTCGGCACGCCGATGCCGCAAAGGGCGCTGATGGCAGCGGCGCGGGTAGGGATCGGCGCACTTCCCTGTGTTTGCTGCAGGTGCGCTGGGATTTTCTTCGCAAGCGGTCGCTACATTGCAAGTATGCGATCAGTCAGTGTTTGCACTAGGTCCCTATGAAATGCCCGAGGATTTCAACGGTAAAAAAGAAGACCCAGCGTTGGTGCTTTCTGCCTGGGTGCCGATAGTGTCGATAGATCATGCACCGTACACTGCTGAGCAAAGTGACTCCCGCCTTGTATATTATGTCGCAGGCTACGTTGCGAGAAAGCGTATACTTAGCAATAATTGTGATGAGTGCAAGAACGCCTGTCTTGTCTCGAAAGAAAATGTGCCAGGAAATCTCCCAGCCCAGGCAAGCAAGCTGTGGGATCTGGGCGGACTTTTGTATCCGTCGAATTCCCTTTATACCTTCATCCTGAACCTTGAGGACAAAATCACTCGTTTCTTGAGCTCAGCACGTCTTCACACCAAGTCGGCCCTAGAGAAAAATAGATTATACCCTATTAAGGAACGAACCTCTATCTCTCGTATTAAGTAGTCTGTACCATGATGATGTAAATACTGAGGTTGCCAATCTAATTGAAACTATAAAGACTACAATCAATAAAGCTAGTAGTACCGTATCTTCTCGCTCTTATAACGTCCCGATCTGCGCTTGGATGACCCAAGACATTCTAGCTATCTTGAAGAAAAAACAGTTCTGGTACACTAAATGGAAACAGCATAAGCATGACCATTATTACTTAGAGCAGTATAAAAGGTTACGGAATGAATCTGTGGCAATAATCCGCGTACGCAAGAAGAACTACTACTCCAGCTTGATTCAATGCGCGAATGGGGATACAAAAAACAATATGGAAAATTATACACGGAATTGTAGGAAATTCTAGTGCGAATCGTATTCTCCCTTTAACAATATACGAACAAACTGCTGAAAGCTTCAATTCATACTTCACTAGTATTGGCCCGTCCTTGGTATCTAGTCATCCTGACTCTAATTACATGTGTTTAGCCAGCTCCATATCCAATACCCCAATACCTTCTTTACTCAGGACATAAAATTAGGAGAGCTGTTATCTACCGTGAAAAATTGTGTAGCAACAAAACCCCAGGGCTGGATGGAATCACAGTCCATCTGATCAAGGATAACATAGACATATTAGGCCCCATCTTGTGCAACATTTTCAATCATTCCCTAGCAACCTCGTCCTACCCTGATCCTCTAAAAGTCGCCAAGTATTACCCGTATTTAAAGACGGTGATCGCTCTGGCCCTTCGTGTTACCGCCCGATATCAGTTCTCAGAATAATAAATAACATCTTTGAAAAGCTACTTTCATTTCGGCGTTTTCTTCTCGAATCAACAAATTTCTGGAAAAATATCAAATTTTATGTCCGCAACAGCACGGTTTCCGTCTGGGATATTCTACTTCCACTGCAGTTCAAACATTCACACAAAATGTCAACACAGCTTTAAATAGCCATGAACTAGTTTTTATTGTATTTCTTGACCTACAGAAGGCATTCGACACTATCGACCACAGAATCCTTAAAAAAATTAAATAACTATGGCTTTAAAAACGAAAGTTTTGAATTCTTTTCCAGCTACTTCACTAATCGTAGTCAAATTGTCTCTCTAGGTGGCATCACTTCAATGCACTGAAGATAGAGGGTGGCATCGAGGTTTTCTTCGTCAGGGACGTTGGGCAGCAATGCGTCGAGCGTCGTTGCCGATTCCTTCCGTAGACAAACTTGTACGGTTGCATCTGCGTCATCTCCTGCACGGCCGTGTTGTAAGCAAAGGTCACGTACGGAAGGATGGCGTTCCACGTCTTGTGTTCAACGTCGACGTACATGGCCAGCATGTTGGCGATTGTCTTGTTTAGCCACTCAGTGAGATCATTTATCTTTGGGTAGTAGGCGGTGGTGCAGCGGTGACTTGTCTGGCCATGTCTCAAGATCGCTTGAGTCAATTCAGCAGTAAAGGCTGTACCTCTATCGGCGATGACAACTTCTGGGGCACCATGACAAAGGACGATGTTCTCAACGAAGAACTTGGCTACCTCTTCGGCGCTACCTTTGGGTAGGGCCTCTGTTTCGGCGTATCGGGTGAAATAGTCAGTAGCTACAACGATCCATTTGTTTCTCGAATTCCATGTCTGAAACGGCCCCAGTAGGTCCATCTCGATTTGTTAAAATTGTCGGCGAGGTGGTTTAATCGCCTGAAGAAAGCCTTCTGGCTTTGTCGGCGGTGTCTTTCGTCGCTGACAGTCTCGGCATGTGCTCACATAATGAGCGACACCGGCGGTAAGGCGCAGCCAGTAGTACCTTTCTTGTATCCTCGCGAGCATGCGGGAAATACCAAGGTGTCCTGCTGTTGGATCATCTTGCAGGGCCTGGGGGAGTTCTGGTCGCAGAGCTGAAGGCACCACAATAAAGTATTTGGCTCGAAGCGGCGAGAAGTTCTTCTCTTGAAGAAGGCCGTTTCACAGCGAAAACGACGTAAGTGCCCTTTTGAATACCTTCGGAACAACAGAGCTCCTGTTCTCGAGGTATTCGATTAGGTTCCTAAGTTCCGGGTCAGCCCGCTGGCGTTCAGCGAAGTCGTCGGTAGTTGTCATTCCCAAGGAGTTGTCATTCAGGTCTTTGGGCCGTGGTGAGTCGACGGGGGCTCGCGACAGGCAGTCGACGTCGGAGTGTTTTCTGCAGGACTTGTAGATGATGGTAATGTCGTATTCTTGAAGCCTTGGGCTCCATCGGACAAGACGACCTGAAGGGTCTTTCAAGTAAGCTAACCAACACAAGGCGTGGTGGTCGCTCACAACTTTGAAAGCCTTGCCGTAGAGGTAAGGACGAAACTGTGCTGTCGCCCAGATGACGGCAAAGTACTCCTCTTATTTTGTGGAAGAATTGTTTTTTGCCTTGGATAGAGACCGGCTAGCGTAACTAATAACCCTTTCCAGTCCATCAGTTCTCTGCACAAGGATGGCGCCAAGTCCTACGGTGCTTGCGTCAGTGTGCACTTCTATTTCGGCGTTTTCATCAAAAATGCGCGAGTAACGGAGCCATCTGAAAGCGTCATTTTAGTTCCTGAAATGTTTCCTCCTGTGGGGTTTCCCAATTGAACTCGACGTCCGTCCTTGTAAGGTTAATGAGTGGCTCCCCCATGGGCAAAGTTTCTGACGAAGCGTCTGTAATAGGCGCACAGGCCGAGAAATCGACGCACGGCCTTCTTGTCAGCGGGCGGTGGAAATGCGGCGATGGCGGGTGTTTTCTGCAGATGAGGTTTTACTCCAGACTTGCTTATAACGTGGCCCAAGTACAAGAGTTCCTCGTACACGAAGCGGCACTTTTCTGGCTTCAGGGTGAGTCCGGAAGTCTTGATGGCTTGAAGTGCAGCTTCAAGGTGCTAAAGATGCTCGTCGAAGCTTCATAAAACACGACGACGTCGTCCAACTAAACGAGACAAGTTTGCCATTTCAATCCTGCCAGCAATGTGTTAATAAAGCGTTGAAAAGTCGCAGGTGCCAAGAAAAGACCGAGGGGCATGACCTTGAACTGGAAAAGGTCATCTGGTGTAATAAACGCAGCTTTTTCTCGGTCTCTTTCGTCTACTTCAATCTGCAAATAGCCTGTTTTGAGGTCCATCGATGAAAAGTATTTGGCGTTGCGGAGTCAATTAAGGGCGTTGCCATTCGGGGGACAGCATATACGCCCTTCTTCGTTATCTTGCTGAGTCGGCAATAGTCAACGCAAAAGCGCAGTGTTCCATCCCTTTTTTTTTCACTAGCACCACCGGTGACACCCATGGACTCTTTGAAGGCTGGATAATGTTGTCCCGGAAAATTTCGTCGACTTGTTCTTTTATAGCCTCGCGTTCACGTGTTGAAACTCTGTACGGACTCTGCCGAAGTTGCCTGGCATTTTCTGCTATTACGATTCGATGTTTTGCGACAGGTGTCTGTCGAACTTTTCATGAAGATGAAAAGCAGTTCTTGTATTTCAGGAGCAGGTTTTCGAGCTGCTCTTGTTTATGCGTCGGAAGGCCCGGATTAAAGTCGAAAGCTGGTTGAAGGGTTTCTGTCGTCGGAGTAGATTTGGCGGAATCGGTGAGTGTGAAAGTGTTGCTGGCTTCCAGAATCTCTTCGATGTAGGCAATCATCGTGCCTTTGCTCACGGGCTTGTACTCGTTGCTAAAGTTCGTGAGCATCACTCTTGCGTTCCCTTCTCGCAGCTCGGCTATTCTTTTGGCGATGCAAATTTCGCGGTTGATCAACAGGTGTTGGTCACCTTCAACAACGCTTGGCGTGTCTGTTGATTCTTGAGGGCTTATGGAAATGCTGACACTGGAGCGAGGAGAAATGGTGACTTGGTCTTCCAGCACATTCAAGATGTGCCTTCTGAACGACGTGTGCGGCGGCAGTGCTTTTTCTGTGGATAGTGTTATTGACTTTGTTCTCAGGTCGATGACCGCCCCGTGGAGGCCCAAGAAGTCCATTCCAAGAATCACATCTCTTAAGTAATGCTGCAGTATGACGAAGCTTGCATTATAAATGCGACTGTTGATGGTCACTCCAGCTGCACAGATTCCCACTGGTGTCACTAGGTGACCTTCGGCTGTACGAATTTAGGGCCTTCCCAAGCGGCCCTAACTTTCTTCAAATTCGCAACGAAAGTCCCGCTGATGACGGAATAGTTGGCTCCTGTGTCGATGAGAGCTGTGACGCTGTGGCCGTCAAGGAGAATGTCGAGGTCGCTAGTTCGTCGCCTGGCGTTGCAGTTGGGTCGCGGCGCCGGATCACGGCTACGACGGTTTGCACCACTGTATTGACGTTGTGTAATCAGGGCTACTTCTGGTCGCTAAGTTTCGACGTCGGAGCTACGTTGAGGTGACCGCGGGTTCTTGAAGTTTCGTCGTGGCAGCGGCACCGGAGGATTTAAGGCAGTTCATCGTGCAGCAACCACACCGCCATCGGTTGCTGCCCTTAGTTTTCCGAGTACGGGCCAGGCGACCGGCCCCGGCTAAATTCCGTGTACATGTACTGACGACGGTGCAGTGAGATGTAGCGGCCGGTTGAAGGTAAACGAGAAGATCACCGGGGTGGCCTCTGCGTTCCCGCGAGATAGTCGGCGATGTCACATGGTCTTTCATCCCACTGTGGACGCGGTGCGTCGATGGCGAAACCACGTAGTTCCATCTGGCAGTACTGGCAGCGGCGATAGGTGTGGCCAGCTTCCCCGCAGTGGTAGCAGAGAGGCCGGTGGCCGGGGGCGCGCCACACGTCGGTTTTTCTCGAAGCATTGAGGTGGCCTGTGTTGCGGCCTCGGTGGCGGTGTCTGGCAACGAAAATGTGGCAGCGCGGCCTCTTTGCGTGGACATTGAGTATAGCATTGGACAGCAACAGCGTAGCTCATGGCTTGAGGTTGCAGTTGCGGTGTCACAGGGATACCCAATGATTTCCTCTCTGATGATGACTGCAATCAACGAAACTTGAGGCTAGCATGACGGGAACATTCGGCAAAGTTCTTCGCGTACTACAGCCCTTATGGTCTCGCGCAGATCATCAGAGCGAAGTGGTTCTATCTCTGCATAGCCTGGAGACGAGTTGCGGTTGAACTGTCGTTTGCGCATTTCGAGGGTTGTTTCGAGGGTTGTTTCAAAAGGAATTCTCGGTCGGTCTTCGGTGGGTTTCTCATCAATCCCTTGAATAGCTCCTGTTTGACCCCTCACATGAGGATTTCCTCAGGCATGTCCAGGTCAGTGTGACAAAACAGGCGGGTCAATTTTTTTCTGTGAAAATGGCAACATTTCCATATGGTAGCTGCACCCGGGTCTCTAGCAAAGCAGCGGCCCTCTTATTGCGAGCGACGCTCGCGAATATTAACAGGAATGCGCCGCAGAAGACATCCCACGTTTCAAGCGCAGACTCCCAGTTTTCGGGCCAGGTCCTTGCAGTGTCTTCCAGGTAAAAAAAATGGCCCTGTATCTGCATGTTAATCAGCAAATTTTGTCGAAAGACGATGGGCTTGCGTGTGGAGGGAGTGAACAAACATTTATTTGATGTTCTGCGCAAGAAAATCAGTGAATGTTATTCTGGAGGCGCTGCGTTAGAGTGCTTCGAGCGTGCAGCGGAGGCGAACGAGTGCATCAAGGCACGTCACACGTGAGACAGGTGCGCCATCTGGCAGTTTTCACAGAAAACAAATCGCGTGGCTCTGAGACCGGTGTGCGCGCCCGTCTCGGAGGTGATAAGTTGTACAACGCAACGGGTAGGTGCCACCACCGTCTCCTCTTAGCAAAGCGTTGGAAACACTCACCTTTTCGTGCAAGCGTTGCATGGTCAGCGTAGCGTGATAAGAGCTACGGTTCTTACAATTACTTATGTATGCCTTTTGTAGTAAAAGAGGCATATGCAGAATATATACGTGTTGTTATGGCGCCCCAGACATGCGCGATAATTGCTTTTTAATTGACAATTGCACTAGTATGAACGCTGAATCTTGAGCAACATTGGTGGGCGCTGCGGATGGGGTCGGCCATTTCAAGTGCCCGATACCGCCGAGAGTGGACAAATAGACAAATGTACAGACAGACAGACCAAAATCTTTGCGTCAAAGGTCCCCAAGAAAGACTGTTGTCTTTAATACATGCATCGGAGCTTGTCTGCAGTGTCCGAGTGGTTGAGGGCGGCGACGCGGTCGTATGTCTCTCGCTAGGTCTCCGGGTCTTCGAACGATGACTCACAGAAAATTGGTGGTTTCCTGGGTTGATGCATGACGATCGCGGGCTGTGACACAGCAGTTGTCATTGTCGCCGTAGTCGAAGTCATGGCCTTGGTCTTCCGCGCCTTGTTCTATAGAGGCCCGTACTCCGGTGGTAGACCTTGCAGCCGAAGGCTTGTTCGCTGCTTCTGGTTGGTTAGCGTCGGTGTCTTCTCCACAACGTGGGCTGGGTTCACGGCTTTACGGGGGCGTCCAGTACATGAACGAAGCAGCACCTCCACCAGATGTCATGGGGTCATGACATGGCTGAAGGCAGGAGACTGGATGGTCAGATCGAACTATTTATTTGGGCGAGCCTGTGCCTGATAAATGGAAAGTCGGATTACTCATAGCCGCGGCGTCGGCCGTCGATCAACTGACAAGCGGCAAAGCGTGACGGCATTTATACACTCGCCATCGAACATTCTAGCGTTATTGCTAGAGGCAACGTAGATTCCAGAATAATCTGAAATACACGAAAAGTGTATCGTGTACAGAATCGCATACAGCATAACGGGGTGATAAGAAAACTTGAAGGATTGGAAAATATATGTATATATATATAGAGAGAGAGAGAGACAGAGTACCTTGACGTCTGACAGTACCTGGCAATTACTCCATAAATATAGCATTCCATTTACATCTTATTAGCCCCAATTCTTTCTCAAGAGAATTAAACCTTTAGTGGATAGATCACTTGTGTCAGGGTGTGTTACGGGATATAGGGTGGTAGGAAATAGAAAAAACCCACAGGTTGATATGATGACCACTGCCTAGGGGCGAATTCCATTGAGAGAACTGGAGTGGAGGGTCGGAGCAGTGGGAGACAGAGCACTGTAGCAGGGTCATTTGGTCTGCCTCTGGAATGCGGCACGCTCCCGAAGAGCAAGTGAGAGGGGGTGAGTGGAGAGACCATGTGATAGAAACATTCCAAGCCCTGGCATATTCTCTGTCAGGCAGCAGCTAAATACGCCTGAAATTAGTCAGTCACATATTTATTAGCCTAATACTTAATATTTTTGTGCAACGGCGCATTCGGCAGACATCTTGCTATGGTTCCTGGAAACCATAGTCATCGTCGCTATCTGTACAAAACATCAGAACAGTGGTTTGAAACTACACATGGTTGCTACCATTGCCACCGCATTCGCCGGCTGAAGGAACATTGGGAGACAGTGACGTTCAGAGGCCACGTGACTCGTCGACTTGCGCCTACTCCGCTTTTCAACAAGAGCACTACAAATTGCTCCTTGCTGCTCTCAGGGACAGCAAAAGCACTTTCGCTCTGCCAATGGATGACAGTGCTCCTGCACCTGTTTGACCACTGAAACACGCCGGCTTTAAAGAGAGCACTTTCAACGTACTTTTGAGTGCACCTGCTCTGCCAGTGGAATTCACCATAGCTCAGATTATGACTGAATAGTGGCCATCAGTAAACGAGGTAACAGCAAACGACAGCAACATAGGGGATCATTTACACATGTGCACGAAAAGACGTAACCTCTCATGGTTGGCTTGTGATGTAACATACTGAACTTTGCATTCCGGCACTATTTGTCACGGAGGATAGCTGGCCAGGCAGCCTACGCGAGTGGTTTGAAGTGTGAAAAGCAATGCTCAACAGAGGACAAGTGAGCGACGGTGTCTAGAGAAGAAGAGAAAGAGAGACAGGTTTGTCATTGAAAGGAAAAACAAGCCCCTGCTCAGCACTTTATTTCATCGGGTAGTGGCACTTTTCGCACCCCCTCCTCAACCAGTTTGGCGCGTCCACACAAGTTTGGGTGACACAAGGAGGGTAGGGCAGTCCCCCTCCCTTTTGCATCTTTTCCCCACTCTGTTACCTTTTCATACTCTTTCCCGTGTGTGTTCCGACTGAGGTGTCTTCTTGAAGGGACAGTTATCGTTGGTGGCGTGGTGGAGAGTGATAGGAATTAATGGCTGCTAACTTTATAAACTGCACATAAATAGATAAAAAGAAAAGGTTATTTCCTTATAATGACCACTGTCTGTCTCAACATTATCACAACTGAAAGATGGCCATCATTGAATGAGGCAGAAGTAAGCTACAACGGGGGATCATTTACACATGTACACCATAGGATGTCTCATGGTTAGATTGTGAGGCAAATTCCACGAGAGAGTTTGTCAGCCAGCCGTCCATTTCCGCACTCACAGTCATGGAGGGAAGCTGACCAGTGAGGCAGGAGTGGTCGACAGCCGGCAAAACCAAAAGTAAACTTGATCGGCTTGCAGTGCTATTGTTCTTTGCGTGAAAAGCACCGCGCCGCAGGGGGCGAGGACAAGTGAGCACGGGATTTAGAGGCAAAGATAAAAGCGTTGAAGGGGAGGGAAAAAAATTCCCTGCTAAATGCCTCATTTCTCCAAACCATGACAGCCTGCTACCCATCTCCTAATACAGTGCAACGGGCCACCACAAGTTCTGGAGTTTGACCACCGAAACGTTGTTTTTCTATTCCTCACTTAGTGTTGGCACCTGGTGTCGTTTTCGGCGTTACTGGCAAGATGGCGACAGTGGAACTGCCACCTTTATAAGCCATAGGCAGTCACGCTGGCGCAGCGGCACAACGAAGCCGGTGACATTGTAGGAAGGGAAAGGGATCGGCTAGATTCACTGGCAGCAATACAGGTTGGACAAAAGTGGTTGCGTATATGGTGCCCTCTGGCCAATTATGCGGCAACCAGTGCCCGCGCAGCTGCCGTTCCCACAGACAGATGGTGACACGTGCTCCAGTCACTGTGCAACATTCCTCCCCCCCAAGTTTGTCCGACACGAAGTCGCTCCAGCGTTTAGGGGGAGCCACAGCCCTGTGTGGTCATTCATGAGTCACCGTACCAGTACCCTGTGACAGTGCTTCTGGTTGTCGAGGGGCACCACATTATGCTGGATCGTTGGCTGGTTCCATCTGCCCCCTTTCGTTGCTGTCGTCCCGGAATGCATTGCCCTGAACACCACACCTTACAACTGGCCTACATGACGTCGCAGAATCGTGCCTCTCTGGGTGCGTGCCTTGTAAGACACCAGTCTCATTTTCTCCACTACCATGGCCGGTATCTATGTAGGACCAGTGCTGTAGTTCCTGGCTAATACTGAGTCATTTGCTGTAAATGACCTTGCCTTTGATCGTGATTCATCAAACATCCCGTCAAGGCTCGTTCAAGAATCCTGTGTTAGGTCTGGGTGGATACGACCCACCAGTGTACTTAGTCTTCGGTTCATAAGTAGTTCTGCTAAGTTTCAGCCTGTTGTCGTGCATGGTGTAGTGTGCTGTTGAAGCAAGAAACTGGCAAGACGTCACCCCTAGTCACCTTCAGCAATACGTCATAGTGACTCCTTTGTCATACAGACCATACGTTCAGCTTGCTTATTGGATGAGGGATTAATGGGAGCAGATTTGATGTGATGATCAGTCCAGCCTTCAGAAATTCATCAAACTTTTGGGACGTAAACTGGGCACTATTGTCTGACATGATGGTGTCTGGCAGACCATGGGTTGCGAAAAGCTGCCTCAAGGCATTATTGACACTCCGTGTAGTCATAGAAGACACGGGAACCACTTCCAACCACTTTGAAAAGGAGTCCACAACAATAAGAAATGTCTGTCCCTGTAAGGGGCCTTTGTAACCTCCCATGCATGAACTGGTTCTCTTTCTTGGAGGAGCGGGTCGAGACTCCTGGCACGCCAAGCAGTTTCCAGCGTATTCTTCAATGTTTGTGTCCATCTTAGGCCACCACATGTAGCTCCGAGCCAGAGTGTGGGCAAATGTGGGCGCAGGTTAGTCAGACAGGCGCAGGAAACACCCATAGATGAAGGGACACCACTTTATATACATACAGGACTACACTGCACAACATATATACATGCACAAACAAGTAACTAATAAGAACATGTTCCACACTCACACCACTGCAGTTACTCGCGGTGCTTGAATCGTGGAGTTGTCGAAGAGGGAAGCCCCAAGCTGTCGTCCAGCGTACCCCGAACAAGGGGCGAATTGCAATGGTACACGGAGCCACGTCACCGATGCACGCCGTGTGGTCGAGATCTCAGCGAGTCGGAAGCGGCCACATGGACTCGGCGTCACGACGGGGATGAGCTGCCTCCACTGGGTCAGGACGGGTGTGTGGTTCGGCTCAGCTGATACAGGCCAGGGTGAAACCCAGTACAGCAGTGTCGGCGTCTGGTACAGCACCGGAGACGTCAACTGGAACAGTGCCACGAAGGGTGGCTTGAACGGTACCAGCCAAGAACAGCACCTTGGACAGTGACAGGCCAGTGCCAAGGACAACCCCAGCCACTCGCCAGGAATGCCACTGGAGAACCGCGACCGGGGACAGGTGGGCGATGCCCAGCCTAGTAGTTCCTCAGAATCGTAGGAGCCAGGATGGGCCCTGCGCACCAGCAGCGTCGAATCGAGGCGCAGGACGTGGCCCGCTGCTCGACCGCCCAATGCATTTTTCTGCCGCTCGCCAAGAGATCCCCGTCACTCGAGATCTTCACTCGATTCCCGCGCACACCATCGTCGTCTTTTCCCGATCGGCTCTTTCGGTTGTGGTAAATAATCTCTTACCACAAAGATCCTTCATTCGTACGATTCCTGGGTGAGCCATGTGAAGCGCTTCCAACTTCGCCTTCCTCCCCTATTAGGTATTACCACTCTGTTGCCCCAGAGAAACCACCCCTTGTGCACCGACAGTTCATGCTGCCTGATCCTGAATGCCTGACATTCTAATTCCACATTTGCTGATGGCCATCTCCTCGACACCCAGTTGAGGACACATGACAAGATGGGGTCTTGTGTTGTCATTCTGGCAATCTCTTCAGCATGAAGAGGAGGATTCAGTGTGTCTTCAAGGAACAAAACCTCTAGTGGTGGGAGAAAATCGCGAGCCTGCACTACTTTCCGTGTACACTGAATGTTATGGGATTCAAGTGCTGACGAACGTTATACGCACGTAAAATAAGACAAGTTTCAACACCAAAGGTCAAGCAATAACATTTAAATATTCAATAAGGCTGCGAAAAATCTCGCAAAGCTGATTTGTGTACTCTGCTGGCTATAATAAAAAGTGCGAGTTGCCACATATTTTCACGAAAACTTCGCGTCTCATAAGAACGAATCAGATTTATCCTGTCACGGAAGATCTCGTATATTTACTGAGGCAGGAAACATACAAAGTGCTTTGTGTTCGTTTCTGGCTAATGTGTTAACACTGAGGCTAGCACCGACTAACAAAGGAGCATTGGGAGCGTCTGCCTACTGATCTTCTTTGAGAAGACGCTCCTAAATTCTGTTAGGCGGCGTGACAGTCTATGAACGCTGCAAGTGTCGCAGGGACCGCCGACCCCATGATTACTCAGTCACCGTTTCCCAGTCCTTGAAGTCTCTGTTGCTATCCCATCCTCTTTGCCAATTGTTATGTCTTCAAAAGGAGTATTCACAAGTGTAAAGAACAACAATTACATTTTAATAACCCATCAGCCGTTGCACCGATGCAGCAGCACAACAAAGCCGGTGACAAGTGTAGGAAGGGAAGGGATCGGCAGGATCTGCTGGCAGCAAAACGCAAAATAAGTTGAAAAAAGGTGGTTGAGAGTACGTGGTGCCCTCTGCTCAGTAGTGCGGTCACCAGTGCCCGTGCTGCTACAACTCCTACAGACAGATGGCGACACTTGCTCCAGTCACTACAAACAACAGTTTGACAACAGGATTTGTAGCCAGAACATTATATATATATATATATATATATATATATATATATATATATATATATATATATATATATATATATATATATATATATATGTGTGTGTGTGTGTGTGTGTGTGTGTGTGTGTGTGTGTACATAGTCGCATAATGAGATATGCACATAACGCCGCCTCCACAAGATTTATGTATTCTGTTCACATGGCACTAGATTCATGCATGAATCAAAATACGGCGTGACCAAACTAATTTGATGTAGATGCGTTTGCATCTTTTGTGTCATAAAGATCCTGAACGTACACTAGAGGGAACTCTGGCACTAGTGCCTATGGGAGCTGGGATTCACGGCACTTCACTGAGCATGGGAATGATAGATAATCCACTGATTTGTTTAATCGTCGTACTTCTGGCTCCGTGAGTGTTTGTGTGGCTTGAAGCTGTTTTCTCACGAAACAAAAATCGGCAAATGTTCAGCGATTGTGCTTCACCACTTTATTCCTTTAGGCTTACCATTTCAAATTTGGTCACGAAGTTCAAACGGATTCATTCTTTCCTTCGAAACGAAACCGAAATACAGCAATAAACAGAGCCACAAGTGCGATTCGCCCACCGCAAGTACGAAGACTAGGCAAATCCGTGTACTGCCTACTATTCCCATGGTCGCTGAACGATCGCAGCGCCAGAGTCCCCTCAAGGGTGCGTTCCAATACTCATCGAAGATGGCTTGATAGACAGCTAAATGGACGGCAGCCATCTTAAGTTTCATTCTAATTCTCACGTAGCCGGCAAAATAGACCACTCCGAGATGACCGCATCGTAGACTAATACGATTCAGGCTACTTTGCTGTCCAAACAAGATAGCGGCTCAGCGAATCGCTCAGGTGCATCGGATATCGCTGGAATGGTAGTCTGCACACAAGCAGATGCTTCTCTAGACGCTCAGTGTGAGTAACATTAAATTTTTTTTTTAGACTGACACCAAAAACGCCAGAAAATACAACAGTTACATTTGTTTATCTTAGTTTTATTTTCTTCACGTGAGCTGGCTTGAAACAAGCGTTGGAAAAGCCACTGGAAGAGCTGGCGCAGGAGGAAACATGGATTGTTCCATATGCATCGTGAACTTTTTTACAGCGCAACACCAGAAAAAATACAGGACAGGGAAGAAGCAGAACAGAATGAAAAGAAGGCGCTGACTCACAACTGTTGTTTATTGGAAAAAACGGGGTGAAAAGTATATATAGGTCCCGGCAGCCTACACCACAACATGCAGGCATGTAGGCTGCTGGGACCTATATATACTTTTCACCCCGTTTTTTCCAATAAACAACAGTTGTGAGTCAGCGCCGTCTTTTCTTTCTGTTCTACTTCTTCCCTGTCCTGTATTTTTTCTGGTGTTGCGCTGTAAGAAAGTTCACAATGGATCCTAACCAACTGGCCCGACTTACCGTCTTACTTGTTCCATATGGACAGACTTGGAACTCGTACAACTGCTGACCAGTATTGTGTCCGACGAACCTGGGTGTCTTTAAGTGTTCTTTGTCGTCATGCGGCATTTGTGGAGGTGCAGAGGCTGTTGAATATTATGTTGATGATGACAAGTACCAGTATCATCATTAAGATTGGATCAATCTTTGGAATAAAGAAGATGACGGTGGGGGGGGGGGGGGGGCTTTGCCATGAGGACAGTGGCTCATCCTTTTCTCCACAACAAGGATTGCTAAATAGCCAACAAAATACTACATAACAAACTAACCTCACGATGCAGACAAAGCTGACACCTTTCAGTTTCGCTTTTGTAGGTGAAAGGCGGTTGAACATTTTGCTTGTATCTCTTGAAAAAAAAAAAAAAACTGCATAGACTGAAACTTTGTGCATCAAAATGGTGGGAAAAGAAATTGTGCATTTAACATGAGAAAAAAAAATTACATTTGGAAAAAATATTCGTTTTAACGTGGCCTCATACCTTTAGCATTAGTTCCGTTTGTGAGATGCTCGTTTACTGCGCTACTAATTCTATCAGGAATGTGGCGTTCTGAGTATATTTTCCTAGGTAGCATAGCAACTGACAAGTGACTGCACTTCCATCGTCTACTACCTTGCCACTGCTAAATATTTTGGTCATTTCACACTGAGTCTCGCAAAGCAGCTTGGCACAGAGCCAAGCTTCTTCGAGGCACGTGGCTTTCTCATTGGCACATTACCGGGACTCGATCGGGCACATCCAGACTTGGTGAGCGTGGCATTGCTAATCTGCACGCATGGCTAGGCCAGCTGATGACTAGACGGTGCAATACTTGCTTCTTCATTTCTATTTTTTTTCCTTCTCTTTCATTGGTGTGGTCCATTTTTCCGTCTTACTTTCTGTGGTACGCTTTGCTGTCACTCTCCTCACCATCACATCTCTCCTTTTCACTTACCTTTTGCAATGCTGTGCGCTATGCTGCATGCCTGGATAGGCTCTCCTTCGGATTGACAAGAGTACGCGAATTTAAAGCAAAAGTTTTTCTCTCGGTACTCATTCTTGCGGCACGCCACAAGTAGTGGAACTTGCCCAACTTCTTGCGTGGTCACACACGTGACAGTGTGCTGCAACTGTTAGAATAACTGAAATAATAGATGCATTCACCCTAGTGCAATGGGTACCAAATAGGCTTGTGCAAAGAGTAATTTTAGGTTCGAAGGAAATTCGAATAGTATATATGAGTTACAAAGAGAAATGGGCATGTTTATCATTACCTAACTAACCTGGGCAACATTTTTTTTATATTGAAATAACGCCTCTATGTAAATGACCTTTCTTTGCTTGTTCAAAGGAAGTCGAAACCACTTTGGGTAGTAGAAAAATTTAATTTTTAGTAGGATGCGAGCCAAAGCCTGTAAAATATGGAACATTTAAAATTTTATTACATATAGAGTATATAAAGCATCCTAACAAGCTTTTAAACTTATTAAAATGAATTGATTTAAGGGCAATATGTTCATTTAAAGGGGCCCTGCAACACTTTTTCAAGAAGCCATGGAATGGATTCACTAAAGAAGCCTATTGCCTCAGGAATTCACTGCGGCAAAAATTTTTAGAATCAATCCATTACAAACGGAGTTGAAAAGTTTTGTTGCATGCTGCTATTGCATTCTCTTCTCATCCTGACGAAGGCGCTGGAAGCCAAGCAGGGAGAGATGGCACAGCGAAAGAGAATACGCCACACGCACCTCGTGGCCTTGAAAACCTCTTTTTCTTTTTTTCCTTCCAATACGCGGCTTTTCATTGTGATCACTCGCGCACGTGTGAACGAGTCGCGGCCTCCTATAGCAGCCCCAGTGACGACTGAGCGCTCCATGTTAAAATCAGCCAATGGCTCATGCAATGGCTGCGATGAGCGACTTTTTCAGCTTGTGGCGACATTTGCGTGAGAAGAGAGCTATTTTTGAGATGGCTTTGAGAATTTTAAATGAATGGTAGGACACGTGCTGCAGTGTCCTTAGTAGCTTCCACCACCAATTGGGAGCCTTTTCTGACTATGCTCAAAGTGTTGCAGGGCTCCTTTAAATTTGAAAAGGGGCTTCGCGAAAAAATGAATTTTCCCTAGATGAGTGCTTTCACAACATAGCATTCTGGCACTGCATTGAAACTATTTTTACAGGCTGTTACATGAAGAGTACATCTATTCGTTGATTGCGAATACTTCGAAATTTTAAATAACGTGCATTGCAATCGAAGCAAATGCAAATATTTGCACAAGCCTAGTACCAAGGAGAAGGGTTGGGCACACCAGCAAGCGCAGCATTCACATCATGCATACATGTTCATCATGGCACACTCCCTCATGTACGGAAATTGTTACTCGTTTGCATGGATGCCATTTGCTTTGAACCCCAACTACAGCTTGCGGGTTGCTATCACCCTCTGTAAAGGCGTTTGTGCCTCCTGGCGCACACGTGTCTCGCGGATAAGCCACATTTAGGGTCAACAGCCGCTAAGTGGTAGGTGGTGCAACGCTCGCACGTCATTTTCGTCATCATCATTATTATAATTATCATGGTAGCGCCAGCAGTGACGTCTGGCGGCGAGGCTATGTGGCCAAAAAGATTGGGAAGCCTCTTTGGCCTGTGGCAGCTGCACGAACGGTTGTATCGCACTGTAGGTCTATGAGGACGGCGCCGCGGGTCGTCTCCCGTGGGCTGGTGGTGGCGAGTCAGGCGTTGGCAACGCCGTCTTCGCCTTACCTTGTGTTTGTTACATTGATTGAGTGTATAGAAATACTGTATAACGTTGAGTTTAGCATGTTGATTACTAGTGATGTATTTTATTCAGCTGACGTTATCATTGATCTAAATGTAATTTAAAAAATCACAGGGTTGCCGCCGCAAAGGCGCAGCAATGAACAGAGTCGCAACAAATTGGAAGGTCACGTGCAGAGTGGAAAGCAGATCGAAACGTGCCCCGGGTTTTTCACGCACAAATGACGCACGAAACGCACTCACAGGTACAGATGCACGCGAATAAACGTCCTAGTTATTACTTTACTGTGTTTCAAAAGCGCGAGCTTTTCGCAAACGGAGGCTGCAATGATTTCAGCGGCCTTTGTGCGCATGGCAACTACAACAGAATCGTTCCAGGTAAAGCCCGAGGCCAGCCAAGACATACGATCCTCCCCTCCCCGAGATAAGGACATGTGAGGGAGCGTGCTCCCCTCCTCTAAGCGGGGCAAAGTGGGAGATTAGAGCGCACGCCGCCGTGCGATGGGGCGACCCACGCTCATTGCGCCATCTTGCTGGTAATGCTTAAAACTGAAAACAGATACCCCCCCTACATGCCCGTCAGCAGAGGTAAGTGGTAGATATAAATAGCTTGCCATTTGAATGGTGAAAGATGTGCTCCTCGGTAACTCAGTGATTAACGCCTCGCACTCACGACTCAGAGGACCAAGTTCGATTCCGTGCGCCGGAGTCTTTTTCTGTTTTTTTTTCTTTCTGGCACTTTCATATATATAGAGACGTATACATGTACGGTGAATGACAACAACGCCGTCGTCGACGCCAATATCCAGCAAAGAGTGTCTATAATAATAAATTGACAAAATGTTTACACTTGATTCAACAACGTCTTCTGTGTATGTGTGCTCCGAGAGAGGCGCTCTTCTTTAGGGATCGCACAGCTTAAAAGGCACACTAACTTTCAGTTCAAAGTATCACCAACTGTGTGGAAACATAGCCATTTAGCCTGTTTATTTTCTCAATATCCAATACACCTATTGAGGCTGCTACATCAGTTGCGGCTTTGATTTGTTGATGTCAGCATCCTGCTGGCTTGCAAACACCTTTCTTCTTCTACATACGCATCCAAATCCTAAAAAGAAATGTGAAAGTGAAAGACAGCGTTATTCAAAAGTAGTGCCATTACATCATTACCAGGATGCTTTCAGCGGAGTGCTATGCATTCAAAGTCGTTTAGTGCAGTGGTCTCTTTGCTTTGAAATAACCACCATTGCTGCTGCTTTTCAATGGTTCAGCATTTATAAGTCCATTACACATAGCACAGATTGTAACCTTTGTTGTAGTAGCCTAATGATGCCTCCTGCATAGGCGAAGAGTAGGGGGAGTCTCGGCCCCCCTTCCTGTTGCATCACAGGGGGCCGAGCCCCCCCTCCCCCTGGTGCTCACTAGGGATGTTTTCTTTAGGAGCTTGGCTTAGGCTCTCATTCACCGCCAAAGGACTGTTGGCCCTCTTGCCTATTAGTGCCCATTCCTTTTCCTTCCAGGCTTGTGAAATTCAGATCATGGGGCAGTGACAAGTAGGTAGTCTGGCACCGTGGTCACATTGAGAATGAAGTTACAAAATGACAAAAATCATGGCATTTGCACGGCTATTGCGCAAAATAAGTATGGGATGTAAGCGTATGCATAAAAAAAGGAGTTTTTAATAAAAAAATAGACATTTCTTTATTATGATCTTAACACTTTCAATAAGACTTTCTCACTGGCTGTTTATATACGCAGAGATTAAGAGAGAGAGAGAGAGACAGAGGGAGAAATGTGCAAAAGAAAGGCAGGCAACCTGGCCTCTCCAGGAATATGAAAGGTCTCCGCCTATGGCCTTATGAATGGCATGCCCCATTGGCGGTGACGTCCTTTACTGAACTATAATTACCATGAATCTGATTGCTGTTGCCAGACAAATGTGCAAATAATCAATGAACTGACATTTGTACTTTCCCCACCTTCCAGATGCCTCGAGTATGCCAGAGTTCGCAAAACATACCGTATTCACTCGCATACTCCTCGCGCTTCTTTGATCGAAAACTGATGCAAAGTTGGGGGGTGCGAGAATTACGTGGGGAAAGCTTTCCACGAAAATGTACAGAGCGAAAAAGAAAATAAAGTGGCCACAAATCGGGATTCTCACATCAGCAACTAACAGCTAGCTTTGATAAGTACTAATTAAAACGTACCTTCACAATAAAAGCACACATTCAACGCAAGGCAAGATTTCTTTAAGACACAAAAAGTGCAAGCAAATAGTCGAGAGTTAGAATACCATGTGCAAAGCTTGTGGGCATAGCGGTAGCGTTCGTCGCTCAACAAGAGCTCTCAAAAGGTAAGCGTAGGACGTCAGTATTGGGCTGATGGCTATTTAACAGAATCGTCCGCAGTTTTCTTCTGAAGAAATAAAGATTACCATTAATCCCAGTTTTAGGCACACGGCAGGCCCAATGCGCCTTGGTGGCTTTCAGCTGCCGTCACCAGTAGCGAACACAAAACTCGTTGACTCCGAAGGGCCTACCAGCGGCCCTGTTGCCATTGTTTAGTGCATGATCTATTACTTTCAATTTGAAAGCAGTCATGTAGCTTCAGTATCGCCCCATAACGTGACAAGGTTACAACACAACATACAAAACACGCCGCAACGTGCACTTGCCACTTTGGCTTGATTTGGATTGGATTGAATCTCCGTGCAATAATAGTGCACTTGAAGCTTAACAAATGGCGCCAGATGGCGAGCGCTATCTTCATCAGTGGCTGGAACGAGCAGACAACATTATTGCGGCAGTTTTCGGGGATCGTATTTTTGTCGGGTGATGTGGGAGGTGCAAGAATTATGAGAGTGCGAGGATTACGCGAGTAAATACGGTACACCATAGGCCTCGGTTTATGGCAGGATTGAACTTTACTCACTCGATATAGAAGACCAATTCGGTATCAAGTCCCGAAAGCATACTAATGTTTGTATAAATCACCTATGCAACATTTCACACATCAGGTGCCATGCTGCAGAAGCCACCCAATAAGTTTGGTCAGCAAAAGGTACCAATCCCCATGTATTATAGCCGGTTTTCGTCGCCGTAATGGCTCGCGCGTGCCGAGCAGGTGCCTCCAATTGATGAGCCACCACAGCATGAACAACTAACCGCTAAAGAACTAAAAGAAGACGCTAAGCAATCTATACCGCATAATGGCAACTGTGTAGCAGTGTTTGTTTATCTGTAAAATACAAAACGATCTCATTCAATGCTCAGCCTGAAATGAAAACAAAAATACATATTCTGACTAGCGAGAACTCGGAACCTTTCCACAAATGCATCTGCTGCAAGGAGTCTTGCTAGCCTCCACAGTGCTGCACCTTATGTGCAAAATGAGGTTATATCTAAAAGACACAAATTTCTGTTGGCTTGAAAAAAAATTTTTGAAAGTTTGTTTGACCGAACCTTAATGAAAACCAGGATATAATGAAACCAAAGAAGGTATAGGAGACATGATTGTACTGTTTGAAGAGCTGTATAGTAAGTGTGATATGAATGCAAGGAAAACACATTACAGCGTCCTGTGTTTACATGTTTCAATGTAATCGGCCTTTTTTCTTAGGGTGCCATGTCTCGTTTGCACTGCCTTAATAAACAAAACTGGTCATACAATACGACTCCTCCCTCTTCTCTATAAGCAATTTCATTTACTCTTTAGTTTAGAATAAATTAAGTGCAGGCATCCATTTTGAGAGAGGACCTTTCGGCCACGCACCGTGGCCAACGCATTCCTACAAGCAATCTTAGAAGTTTTTCTATGAGAAACTATGCTGAGGACTTCAGGCTAAGCATGAAAGGACATCCAGTGTTTCTATTCATTCTGTACTTTTGCTTTTAATAATTGCTCCCTTGAAACCAAACTGTGCTATTTTAACCTAAGCGGTCATATTGTAATGCATGCAAAGTTACGAGTTAACATTTTCTTCTTCAAATTATGTCAACTTTGGCCACAACTGCTGTTAGCTGGAGCACAAAGGAACCTACCACTGGTTGCCCATTTTTTCGAGGAGTATTGGGTGACAGTCCCTGGCACTCAAGGATTGCAGCAATAATCTGGCAACAATTAAATTCGTAACTTTCACTAAAATAGCACCCGTCAAACAATTACTTGCACAAACATTCACAAATAAATCATGATTGCTATTTTTCAACAGCAGTAGTAAAAGAAATAGTGTTCATAGACTATTTGCTTATGGCCACTTACAGAGAGGGGCTTGTAATATTGGTGAACACACTGCGCTCCAGCAAACATGGACAGCATTGCTGCTCCACAAAAGCGTAAAAACGCAGGCCAGGGATGTCCATATGGCATTGTGGAACCCCGTAACTGCAAAGAGCATCCAATAACCAGTCACCGGAAGTCTGCAAAGCACTCTGACCAATCTGCCGCATACAATTCACCATTTGTACTATCATCATCATCAGCCTGACTACGTCCACTGTAGGACAAAGGCCTCTCCCATGTTCTATCAGTTAACCTGGTCCTGTGCTTGCTGCTGCCAATTTATACCCGCAAACTTCTTAATCTCATCTGCCCACCTAACTTTCTGTCTCCCCTTAACACGCTCGCCTTCTCTGGGAATCCAGTCAGTTATCCTTAAGAAGGCAGACTGCTCTTTGGGGCCAAAAAGTGACAAAAAAAAAATCATTTTTTAAAATTGACATATTTGGTATCTGCAAGTATTTTGCTATCTCTCTGCTAATTTTTACACATCAGGAAGTGGTAATTTTTTTGTAATGTCATTCTAACCGTCTAGATTCTTGGTGCTGTTAACATGCAGAACCTGCAAAAAAATAGAGAACCAACTTCGAGGCCTCTTTATAATTTGCCGGCACCTGTGTTAGAAGCTCTGCTACGACTTCATGAGCACTTTTATGAGGATTACAAAACATGTGCACCATGATTGTTGCTTTTTGAAGAAGCTGTGTGTTTTCAGTTTTTTTTTTTCATTTTTCTTAAAAAAGTAAATTTACAACAGTTCAATTTTGAGGCCTCAATATCTCTGCAGCTAGGGCAGGTACAACAATAATTCTTTTAGCAATGGAAACCTGTATGTGTGTAGGGTGCAAGTATGCCAGCAGAATTTAGAGAATAAACCTTTTTAATTAATTACTCATCAAAATTTTAACACAATTCCAACTGCTTTTGAAAATGGATCGTTCATTTTGCTGTACAATAATAAGAAAGGCTTAAAAACAGAAAGCTCTTGCATTATTTCAATCTAAAGTCATTAGTCTATGTTAGGATATTTTAAATATCACTTTTTATTAAACACTTTTTTTTATGTCGGCCTTAAACAATGGGGGGTGAACTTAAGTTATCTCAGGAATAAGATGAGTTACAGCAAAACTAATTAAACATTTGTAATCAGCAGAAAAAACTGCATAATTCTGTGCAGTTTGATCAAGATCACTGAAGAAATTAATAAAAAATGTCTAAGAGCAGTCTGCCCCCTTAAAGACCGGCGGTTATCCTGCCCATGCGCTACATGCCCGGCCCATGTCCACTTCCTCTTCTTGATTTCAACTATGACATCCTTAGCCTCGGTTTGTTCTCTGACCCACTCTGCTCTCTTCTTGTCTCTTAAAGTTACACCTATTATTTTCCTTTCCATCGCTCACTGCGTCGTCTTCAATTTAAGCTGAACCCTCTTTGTAAGCCTACAGGTTTCTGCTCAGCAGGTAAGTACCGGCAAGATGCAGCTTATAAATACCTTCCTTTTGAGTGATAATTGCAATCTACCAATCATAATTTGAGAATGCTTGCCGAATGTACTCCACCCCATTCTTATTCTTCTAGTTACTTCAATTTTGTGGTTCCACTCCGCAATTACTACCTGTCCCAAGTAGACGTACTCTTTTACAACCTCAAGTGTACTGCTATCTACCTCGAAACGCTGTTCTCTTCCAAAGTTGTTGTGCATTAGTTTCGTTTGCAATCTACCAGCTATTAGGTTACCATCCATCAAATATAGTGTACATTTTTAAATGACCCTAAAGTAATGCAATGGTTCAATTTAGATGAATACATTGTTCTTGAAAAACTTTGCTGTCTAAAATTTTGCTATCATAGGTTTACTAAGAAAATAAAAAATGAAGGTAACAGATTCATTTCTGAAATTTCCCGACAAACTTTGGGACATGAACATCAACTATTTCAAGTATTTCTTTTCTATCAGTATTTTGGTCGCAACAAGTCGATGAAATTTTCTGAAACTTGGTACATCAAGCCTTTGGCCCACCTTAAAAGACATCATAACTGTGTGGGCCCTAGCAGACACCATCAAAATCTGTGACATCAAAGAGAGTTGGTGCAGGGACTTGAAGGCTCCACCAGAATTTCCTTTTTATGCATTTTCTCACATACCAAGCACATTCTTGTTGGAACAGTTGCAATTGTGGTATGGTATATGAGAAAAATCCCTCTCTTTTTTAGTGCCTCTTTAACTTAGTCTTATTGTTCACATATGTAAAACTTCACTTTGACCTTAAGTGCCAGAAAACAGTGCACAAAAATGAGGCATGGCACGTGTCATAATAAGCAAGCCTTGGTGTGCTCTCAAAGAGATTGGCAGCACTTACCAGAATCACTAACTTGACTGATGAGAGACTATGTTCTTGGCTAGTCTCCTCTTAAATGTCACATCTGAAATGTAACACACAAGCAAGGAGTGAGCCCTTGAGAAGAAATGTCTTGAGCAATGACATCATGGCACAAAAGTTCGGCATGTAGTATACATATCACCAACTGTGTTTTAACTAAACAAGTAATAAGGTTGAATGCAATCACCGTGCACTACCATTATTTTTTTTTTTAGGTCAAGTACAAATGACCTGTAGTATGGGCAAGAGTGGCCTGTCTGAAAATTTAAATGAATAATTTCTGGAGAGATCACTTTCACAAAAATAACAAGTTTAAAATGAATTGAGACTAAGCTGTTTTTTTAGATCAAGTATGTTTGTTGTAGGTCAAGCTTAAAGATGTAGCTGTGTTGAAAACCAAACATGAGGCAGTTATCAAGATGACCATTATATGCAGGAGAATACGGCATGTGGCTATGCAAGTAGTGAGCTCTTCTCATGCCCAAATGATCATATCTTGAAGGTTTACACAACAATCGCTAGTCATGAAGATCAAATAGCTTTACAAGCAGACCTAACAGCCGTTCAAAATTGAAGCCACAAGTGAAAAATGAGTTTAAACATTTCTAAATGTAGATCAGTGTCTTTTCACAGGCATACTAATCCGTTAAAGTACAACTATGCCCTACATAACAGTTTTCTACAACCGACTAGCTCGTATAAATACCTTGGAATACATATCTCAAGTGACCTATCATAGACCCTCCACATCAATCATGTCATTTGAACAGCTAGTAGATCAATCAATCAATCAATCAACTTTTATTTCTCATAGAGAAATATGGGGGGTGACGGAAAAAAAGCCGCAGTACTGCGGCTTGACAAAGCTCCGGCCCCCTACAAAGTCCAGCAGTAACAATGATCAACCACACAAAAATTGATTTTGCTGGAAATAAAACATTTGATTTGAATGCACATTGACAGGAAGAGGCAAATGTAGCGATTTCTAGGAGAAACATGGGAGGACTTGGTCTTTATACATCATTATACATAGTAATACACATTCATAAGACTTATGGAAAAAAGGACAAAAAAGAAAAAACACGAACAGTTGTAGGTAATGTTACGTGTACAACAGAAGTTGATAAATAGTCCAACAAAAAACTGCAAAGGCAATAAATCAGTATTACACTGAGAACATAAAAAACGTTAAAAAACATGCCGTAGTCATTGGTAAACGACATGAACGTAACAGTCATTTGAACGAAATCTAAAACAGGTAGTAGTTACCAACACTGAGCACATTTCTCTAGTATGAGAAATGTTATAGCCTCGGTTTATTATGTGGACCATGATAATAAGTCCTATTGGTGAAAAGAAGATTACAATTTCAACGCACAGTACAAAAAAAAAAAAATTCATATGAAAAAAAAACAAAAAAAAGTAAACAATTTCCGAAAGAGAATGAGCAAGCCAAACGCACGCAGTCAAAAAGAGAAAAAAAAAAACGCCATGTGCAAACAGATGAACCGTGCGTATCATTCTGCGACTGATGAATACGACTAGATGTTAGTGTGAAATGAAGTCTAAACTTCACCCGATAAGAATGAGCGAAAGGTGCGTGCTGAGGCCGACTCAGCGGCTATGCCATGTTTTGTATATTTTGTTTAAGATTACGGCTAGTTGATACGATACAGACTGATTGCCATAGTTTGTGCGGCATATTGGCTGGAACCAGTCATCCTGACTTCTTGTGTCGTATGTATAGTGACGTCTAGCTAGGCGAAACGAACTGATGAATTCGGTGTTATTAGTCCTCATGGCGAGACGGTATGTACAGGAAAGACGGAATGCGTAGACGAATTTAACTTTGAGTATATTATATGCTTCAAATAAGGGGCAGTATGAGTAGCATACGAAACGTTGGCTATTGCACGAATTGCGCGCTTTTGGCATATACCGAGTTTTTTCAAGTTGTCAGAGGATGTAGTACCCCATACAAGATGACAATAATTTAATGTCGATAAAAATAATCCATTATATATCAGACGTTTAGCTTTTACTGGTAATATTTGACGGTTTTTATTAATTAATGCAGTGACGGATTTAACTTGTTGCAAACATTTGCACATGCTTATTCCACGACAATGTTTCTGTGAAAGTGACACCCAAAGCTTTGATCTCTCTAACAACACTAATTTCGTCATTATCAAGATACAACTTTTTTGTCAGTTCAATAACTCTGTTTCTAGTGCGGAAAATTATGGCTTGAGTCTTTTTGTGTTAATTTTCAAGGAATTTCTTTTTGACCACGCTGATACTTCTGCAAGCGCATCATTAGCTAAAGATACCAACCCATCCGGCTTTACTCCGCTGAAAAAAAGGGCTGTATCATCGGCGTAACCTACCCACTTACAATTAGTAAAAGAGGAAAAAATGTCGTTTATGTAGACGATGAATAGGAGCGGGCCGAGTATACTGCCCTGGGGCACCCCGGACTTCAGGCGTTTAGTCTTTGAATCGAAAGTGTCATTTGTGACAAATTGACTTCTATGGCGAAGGTAAGGAACGCAGAAGGTCATTGGACCTCCCACGCACGCCATAGTGTTCTAGCTTATACAGTAGTAGTTATGTTGCACACATCAAAAGCTTTGAGAAGTCGATGTATACACCTAGTACTATATTTTTATCTTCAAAGGCATCTATTATACATTCTTTTTGAGCAAGTAGTGCTTGTTCTGTGGATTTTCCTTTCAAGAACCCGTACTGGCCAATGAAATGAGAGAGTGTTTATTTAGGAAGCGAACAAGTCGTGCGTGAATAATCTTTTCCAGGCCTTTTGATAAGATTGGGAGTATAGAAATTGGTCTAAAATTTCCCAATCATTTTCATCTCGCCCCCCTTGTGTATGGCAATTACCCTTGCTGGTTGCATTTTTTTGGAAACAGCTACTTTCAAGCACTAAATTGTACAGTGTTGCCAGAATAGAGCAATAATGTCGATGATTGCTTTATAGGGCGGATTTGCATGCGTTTGCATCCAGTGATCTAGAAGTTTTTAAGCTCCTAAATATACCGACAACTTCACTCTCCATTGTTGGGAAGAATACCATACTGGAGTAGGGTGAACTGGTACCTTGAATGGGATATGGATTTACGGTGCAAGCGCCTGACTGGCCTACCGCAATGAAATGGTCATGAGTGCGTTTGACAAATCTGAACCGCACTTCATGAGACCGTTTACACACAGGCTCGAAATCGCACGGTCAGTCTTAGGATGAACTATGGCGTTTAGTCGTTCCACAACAGCTCAGTGTTTGCCGCGACAGAGAAATGCTTGAAAAAATATTCTTCCTTGGCTTTCTTTAGCGTAGCATTCAAGCGATTTCGGAAGATTTAAATTT